>WOGN01003173.1:0-15609 GCA_015342105.1 Leptinotarsa texana
ATTCGTCACTCTATAAATACGAATGTGGGACAAATACGTTTATTTGTTTACTGAATCGTGAAAAGGAAAGTGTTAAGACAATATTTTAAAAATATAAACAGATAATATATCACACAAATTATAGTGAGTCAGTATTATTTTGTTTGAGAGTGCTGGAGAAAAGTAAGTACATTATTTTTTATTAAATTTCAGTTTTGTACTCGTAGTTAGCAACGATAGATAAATTACGCCAATCATGACTTTAGTCATTAGTAGTTTAATATTCAATCATGCAAAATTACACGAGTACTTTTCGATAATTTCTTTTTGAAAGTTTTAGCAATCGGTATTATAATTACAGTGCAATCTTTGGAAAGTTTTCGGAAAATTCAAAAAATACTTTCAATGTACAGCTGCGGGATTTTCTGTCTTATTTAAATAATTCAATTTTGCTCACAGATGACTGATACCATGTCCGAATCTAAAAAGAAATGTAGACAGTACGGTGTTGATTATTTGAAATTTGGCCTCATTCTATCATTGCCGGACAAACAATCGCCTTTGTGCCTTTTATGCAACAAAGTTTTGGGTGATGACGCTATGAAAGCATCTAACTGCAAGATCATCTGAGAAGATGCCACCCTGATAAAATAGAGAAAGATTTGAAATACTTTCAAACACAAAGAAATGATGATGGCTTGCGGGCGTCTTACAATATCCCGTTACTTATAGCAAAATCCGGAAAACCGCATACTATCGGAGAGAAGTCAATTTTGCCAGCCATTGAAGAGGTCTTAAAAACTGTTCTACACAAACCTGCATCTGATATCATTAAAATAATTCCCTTAAGCAACAATACTGTTGAAAGACGTATCGATGAAATGGGTTCTGATATTGAAAGCTTCTTATGTAATTATTTGCAAACGACCCATTTCTCTATACAACTGGACGAGTCAACTTTACCTGATAATGCAGCATTATTATTGGCATATGTTCGTTTTATTATGAATCAAGAAATCTACGAAGAGCTGCTCTTCGCAAGAACTTTGATAACCGACACTAAAGGTGAATCAATATTTCATGTTTTGAAGGATTACTTCATTGAAAAAGCAATTCCTTTATCAAATATAATATCAGTAGCTACAGATGGAGCACCTGCCATGGTTGGACGTTATCGTGGATTTATAAGCTATTTAAAACAAAATGTGTCAGGGGTGTTAGCAATACATTGCGTCATCCATCGACAACATTTAGTTGCTAAAAATTTGAGTGTTAGATTGCATGAATCACTTCATTTAGTCATTGATGCAGTAAACCGAATCCGAAGCAACGCGTTGAATACGCGGTTATTTGCGCAGTTGTGTGAAGAAAATGACGAACACTTTCATCAATTACTCCTTCACACTGAAGTACGCTGGCTGTCGAAAGGCTTATGTTTGACAAGATTTTTTGCACTTTTTGAGACTATTTTAGAATTTCTGGATACTAAAGATAAAATTTTAAAAGAAAATTTAATGAAGAGGAAAACAGACATCGCCTATTTAACAGATTTGTTTACAAAATTTAATATGGTTAATTTGCAATTACAAGGCGACAGTTTAAATTTGATTAAAACAAAGTCCATCTTATCAGCGTTTCTTGCCAGAGTTAAACTAATGAAGCAAAATATTGGACGGGGCGAATTTTCTCAGTTCCCCAATTTGTCACAGACAAGCTGCCAGGAAGACGACGTTTCAACTTACGTTCAACATTTAAATGCCCTCTATTCAGATTTTGAATCTAGGTTTGAGGATATTTTGACTATGGTAATACCACCGTGGATAATTAATCCATATGGTGACATAGAAGAAACGAATGTCATAATACAAGAGGAACTGACTGAACTAAGTACAAACGAAGAACTTAAGGTTCAGTTTAAAAACGGATATCAGCAATTCTGGCTGCAAAACAACATACCCGTTACTTATCCCGTATTATGGAATATAGCGAGGAAATTTTTAATTTCCTTTCCATCGTCATACCTAGTGGAAAGGGGGTTCAGCGCTGTTACCAATCTTCTAACGAAAAAAAGAAACAGACTGGACATCATTAGCCGAGGAGATTTAAGATTAACCCTTACAAAATTGACGCCAAATGTTGATAATTTATTATTAAAGCATCAGGTTCATCCTTCTCACTAAAAATATTGACTTATTGCTTATGTTATTTTATTTATAGTTTATTTTATGTTTATTTAATGTTACGTATATTTTACATAACAGATACAAAATTTTATTTTGAGAAATTCAATTAATAAATGTATAAATTAATATATGTTTTTACTTCAAGTTTTTAACACTAAACTTCACAACAGTTAGAAATTTACAGGAAATCAATATCAGGTAAGTAGGGGATCTACCCAACACGGAAAAACATGGCAAGGGATCTACGACACAAAAAAAGTTTGGGGAACTCTGGTCTAGAACATCGAAGACAGGCTGGGGATTTGTCTCTTTTATAGATGTTTTCACGGGAGGTGTTCTAGTGACTTGGCACATTGGATTCCAACAAGAGCGGTACATATCAGAAATACGCGATGGACTGTGGCTGCTCATCGTTTTGAGGTTCAACTCAGAGTACACTTCGAACTTCACTATTTAAGAATTTTTTCATTTGGAGAACTGCTTTTATGTATAATAAACTCCAGCGATTCTAATCCAATGTGAATCGCCACTTTCGCACAGGCACCGCTCTGAAAGCACCTCAAGGATTTTCCTATAGTGCTTGTGTTTTGTCCTTCAAAAATATTTTGAAAAAAAAATCAATCCCCTGTTAACAAACCCCTCCCCATAACAACTTGCATTTCACAAATTTCAAATGGTAATAGTAGTGAAGTGACACCGTATTTGAAAGGTCTTTCAATTCTGTATACAACCCTGTAATATATTTGACATAGAATGAAGTCAAGTTTGTATTTAATTTCGAATCAAAAAGTAACACTAAACAGAAACTTTAGTTTTATCAAGTGTTTAAACCATTAACTTGCGTACAATGGTATAAACGAGCTTGTTTCCTTCCTAATATTCTGAAGGTTTAGTAGCCTAAAGCACCTGATAATTTATTCTCTCAAATTATCTACAGTGGTTGATTGCGTCCCAACCACCCCCTCAGAAAGAAGTCTAATGAAGTCAAATAAGGAGATTTTGGTGGGTATTCTATTCAAATAGATCTAACTGGATAGCGTTGTTAACATTTCGCATGTATGAATTATCTTTTACCATTTAGATTTGCTTCCTCAAAAAAATGGTCATATATTATGGTTACCCAAAATTCTGCTTCGATTAGTTTGTTGAGGGTTAAAATGGACATCAATATGTCTCGACACAATCATGTCGCTGGAAATGCAAAGGCTGCTTCTAAAAAGCTTGGAATACTGTTCTGAACCAGAAAACTCTAGATACTTCGGAGTAGTGTTCTCGTATATGGAGCTCCGGATTCCACCTAGAAAAGAGCCATCCGTGCCTGATTGGAAACGCGAACAATACTTGTAACTTTGATAGTCTGGAACATCGAAGAAGGTGATTTGCCCTTCTCCTATAGATACTTTTACGGGAGTTGTTCAAGTGACTTGGCACATAACGGAAATACATGACGGAATGTGGCTGCTCATCAACTCAGTACACCTCGAACTTCACTGTTTCATTTTGAGAACTGCGTTCTTGTGGAATAAATTTCCTTAGAACGTTTTTCCAAATGAATTTAATCTCCAGCGATTCAATTCCAACGTGAATCGCTATTTTCGTACAGGCATCGCTCTTAGAGCGCCTTAAGGATTTTCTTGTAGTGCTTGTGTTTTGTCCTTTCTATAATTTTTCAATCGATGAATTTAATTTCAATTTGATTGAAACAAAAACACACAAGCTCTTGCCACCCTGAATAACCAGATATTTCTGAAATATTTCATTAAATTTGTCGTGACAAAAGGAAAAGAAAACACAATTTTCACAATTATATTTATTCAAAAACCAATAATATAACTTACAAATTAAAAACAACCTTCAGTACAATTTAAATAAAAAACAGTTCCAAAAACACACAAGCTCTTGCCACCCTGAATAACCATATGTGTAACACGAAGCGATATTTTTATGAAAGTAATTTCCGAAATGTTTCATTAAATTTGTCGTGACAAAAGGAAAAGAAATTAAAAATCGATTTCATATTTCGAAAAAGAAATGCAACTGTTCACAAAATCAAAAGGACAAACATTTTCGAATATTAAAAAACGAACACGTCAAATTACATAAAAGTAAATATTGAAAAATGCTAGTATAAACATTTCATCTGCAGTACTGTGCAGAATCATGTTCTGTGCTACAACAGATAATCATGCTTCCGTTAATAAACAAAGTAAAAGTCTTAATCAAAGAACAGCATGTAGAAAAAACTTGTCCGAAATATAAATATAATACATATATAATATGCGATAAACTATGTATATTCATATATTGGTACTAGAATATTTTTAGGCAAAATAACTTAGTAATTTCTGAAATTGATACATCTATATCGAAAGGTTAAGCAGAGGAACAAGAGTGCTACTAATAGGTACACAGAGACTGGTTTAACCAGATGAGTAATATTATAATTACAAGTGATTGTTATAGAATATTTGGGATCCGCACAGAACGTACTAGAACTCTCCATATTCTGCCCCACAGATCTGGCATACTCATTTGTGCATAAACCAAGGATTTCAGATACGATCTGCAAGGACCAGCATACACCAAAAAATATTTTCTATCAAAAACAGGTCAACTCGACTGCATTTATTGAAAGAGCCGGACAACACTCCAGATTCTTAACGATTAAAGGGGCACGAGGAGGATCTCAACATCTACAATAAAAATTCAAAATATTATTATCAAGCATATGGGCGCTTAAGGCATTCCCGTCTTTTTTGACAAAACGAACACATTATATTTAAAAACACACCATTTAATAATATCAGATATTCTATGTGCCTAGCTGATTATAGAACTTAGCGAATATTATTATTGTTATAACCTTATCACTAAAAATCTTTGGAAAGAGATAACAATTATTAATATTCAAAAATGTATACATTTTTCTTCTTAATTCGTTTAATATGACAGGACTAAGACACAGTGAATTTATTCGTTTATTATAAGACTATTGTGATTAACAAACATTTAAAGGATTGAACAGATGCATGACAAATTTGAACATACATCGAAAGTTTGGAATTCAATATGGATTATAAAATATGCCTCAATTGAAAAGTATGACTTCAATATTACCATTATAAAACATCACTATTAAATATTTGAAAAACAAAAATCAGATCGAATTCGACATGACGTGGAATGTGAATAAGTTGTAATAAAAGTGAATGCTATTCAATCCTTGGACATATCGATGACTGAGTCCAACATTTTTCAGAACCAGAGACCAGAATACATTTTCACATCACCAGAAGCTTTTGCAAAGTATCGTATGGACCCTGGTTCCAAACTTTTTGACGGTCTATGTTATTTACAATGTACCTAGTACCGAAACAAAAACAGTACTGAAACAAAAACAATCTTCCAAATTACTTGTTAATCACTTAATCTTACAACTGCACAACTAAAAAATAATGCTGGTTTCACAAATAAATAATATCCGTGTTCAAAAACTCGGCCGATAAAGAGAGGGATCAAAATATGATATGTTATCCATCCATACATTGAAAAAACATTTGTACTTTAAATGACTATATAAAAAGTGTCTAATCGAAGCCACGACTGGGACATTACAGGATTTTCATTTTGTTTTATAATGTATCAACCCACACAGCATTAAAATGTTTCAAAAAAATAAAATTGGAATAAAAAATATATTTATATATATATAATATATATGGCAAGTACACTTTCTACCTTTCAATATCTTATTGCTTAAATAGTTAAATATATTTTGCATAAAAAATATTAAAAATCATAGGCTTTATATTAGGTATATGAAATGAAAATGCATCACATTTGGAACACTGGAATTTACAAGCTAATAAAAGTTCGAGACTTTTCTCAAAATCCACAGCTTTGGAGTACCACTTGTGATGACCAAATTGCAAAATCTACTAAATCTTATTCAGAATATTAATGATTTTCAAAGAAAAAAACTTGAATGAAAATGTCTACATAAAAATGAAACATTTTTGAATAGATAAAGACACAAACAATTGACACTGACAATAAACTTTATAGGCTTCATGCATTTCAAGATATAGATATGGTGGGATAGCATAGAATTTGCAAATTGTCTTAATATTAGAAATCAGCACTGACAAAAATTGAAGACTTCCGAATTTGGTATAAAGATCATTATTCAAATTCAAAAAATGAATAAAGAGAAAAGCTGACAGTTCTCAGTAAAACCCTTGCAAATAATGATCTAACACCAACAAAATAGAAATCCAAAACTTTCCCCAATGGTACAAAAAAAATATTTCATTTTGTACTTTAGAATTATTCTTGTACCATCTTATACAGCACTATACAGGTAATTTTCAAATATAGATGAAAAATTCAACAACAGAATAAATGAAACTTTTGTTTTCCCCTTCCAATAGAACCCTACAAGACTCAAAAATAAAAACAATAAATTTTTCATCACTGTGTCTTACTATTTACCTTCAAACATTTGGTTAGAGTAGCATGAAAATAAAACAAGGAAGGTAAATAAAAGAAAAATGGAGACTGGCATAAGAGTATTACACAATTGTTCGGAATAACATTGTAACACTTGATAAAAAAAAATATTGTTCAATTGCACAAGTGTGGAATTTTTCAACCATACATGATGAAAATCCTGTATAAGGATGAAATTATATCCCTACTTAGACCTTTTTACGGCATTAACCAAACACTAAAGATACCACAATCTTACTCAGAAAAATGATCTCACAACCTTTAGTGGTCTGAAATAGTGATTGTTAAGCCCTGAAGGCTTTCTACAGTACATCAATATATATATATATATATTTTTTATTTTTTCTCTTTTGTATATTTATTAAGTAACATTTGTTAAAACTGTCAACAGATACACTGGACATATTTAAATGTCTGGTGCAAGTTTGCGGAATTCCACCAGCAAGAATTCAAAAATGCCCAAGCATTAAGAATATTTCAGTTAACGATTTGCAGCTTATTTGGTTCAAAAAAAACTTTTGCATCGAAAAATAATATTCTCTCCCTCAAACACTAACTTCTTATTTCGTTTGACATGTCTTTAAAAAGAACATCGTTAAGTATGTTTCAGCTCTCTTCGACATAAAACTATCATTATTATTGATACAAAATATATTCATTTATTTTCACCTATATGGTTTCTTACAGGATATTTTTAGAACATTTCTTATAGTTTTCCTTAAAAATATTGAGAGTATATTGTATTGATTTAAAAAAAAAATAATTGACCAATGATATAATTTAGTTGTTTGTACTATCCGTTTAGATTTTCTACAAATGATTGTCATATCATTACCTCAAATTGCTCTGTGAACCCAAAGTTGAGAATTTTTTTCAGCATTTCAATATGTTTCTACATTCATACAAAACACAATTTGTAATAGATAACTTTATACACTTTTAGAAAGGGCAAACTTTTTAATTCACCCTGATAAGTTAACAATGTAAATTCAAAATATTTTTCATTTAGAAAAATATTTTAGATAACTTGTCGTATTTAATAATTTATATTACCAAAAAAGGGCCAAAAAATTATAGATACTTATCTTAACGTTTTGGAAGCTAAAATTTGTATCCGTTTTCAGAATTGTAAAACAGCTAATATACTTCTATTTTTTCCAATTCTGAAGACGGAGGCAGATTGCAGCCTCCAAAACGTTAGGATAAGTATCTGAAAAATTTATTAGCATTTTTTTAATGAAGAGAACAAGTTTCTGATAAATTGTGAAAAATACTTTTAGTTTACGCAGTAACTAACATATCAGGGTGAATTAAAAAGTTTACCCTTTCTACATGTGTATTACGTTCTCCATTAGAATTTTAATATTTTTCAGATTGTAAACGGTGAAAACACCTAAAAAAAGTCAATAAAAACTTATTTTCTCTTACCAATGTTTCAAATTTTGTTTTGAATGTTTTGTGTACACAGTCATTAATATTATTATGTCAATGATAGTTAAAACTGTTTACACATTTCATTAATTTTTTTTTCTACTAATATTTAAATATATTACTTTTTGTATGAATATATAGAAAATATAATAAATCATATTTATTTCCTTTCTGTAAATATGTTATACAATGCTTTTTGCACATCAAATGACTATGAAATGAAGTCAACATAATATTTCTAATCCTGATTGAACAAATTTAGAGGTATTATCTGGTTATATTATTAAACAGAGCATTCGAACAGTATCAAATTCAACTCACTCAATTTTGAATAATAATTTATTTCTCAATGAAAGTATTTTTTTTTAAATTTTGAAATGAACTGACTCCTAGTTTTGTACATAAATTTCAAGTGTCGAATAAAAAGATTGGGCGAGGAGGGAGAGAATTAACCTTGACGAAATTACTTTTCCGACATACCAAACTGGAAAGAATACACTTCAAAACCATACATTTTGTCAATTGGGTTGGCATCCGACTATTGTTATGCACCCAATCCATAACTAAATTTGATTCTCTTATAATGTTAACTGGATTGAAGAACCATTGGTTAACATTAGTTTTTTCACACTTCAATTGCATGTGAAAAGTTATTTCGCCAGAAGTTGTAAGGGGTTTGCAATAAGTCGAGCATACTGGATTTTCATTAAAATTATTGACTAAAAAATTGGAAATGAATATTTTTAGTAAACCAAACATGCGACAGATTTGGCACGGTAATTTAAATAGCTATAAAAAATAGTCTTCAAAAGGAAACAAGGAACATCAAATGCATTGTCTTAAATTTGCGTAATTATCTTTGGACAAATAAATGATTTGGTATTTTTGAACTCTCATTGCCTGAAAAACTACTCAGCTCTAGAGTTAACTAAACTACCTAAAATCTACTAAACAAAATAATACCGGAAAACATATATATAACTCTCAGCAGCGTCGAAAAATACGCTGCAGAAATGGAATGATCGAATTTCTCACTCCAATACTGACTGAAAATACTTATTGCTAATGAATATTGGTGAGATAGTACATGTTAATAATATATAATATGTATATTATGATACTCAACGTAAAACTGAGAAAAAGTCAGCTTTTAGTCATGTAAATATTATGGCAAAAATTACTGGTATACGAGTATCTAAAAAACACTTGGTAAATACACTAAGACTTGTGATTGTAAAAATCATCAAAAAATTCTATCACATTGATAATATATATATATTAATTTTTAATTGAAATCAACCACGTTTTCATTCGAAATGTCACGTACTTCTTCCACGATTTATAATATAGTCGATTTTGTTGTTTTTTGATGATCGCTGAAGAAATACATAAAAAGTAACCTCAATAATGTGAGCAAATGCAATATACGAAGTATCACTAGAACTAGACTATCCAATAAATGTAAACTGAAAACTAATTTATATCAAAAGTAAATTAATATTTGGTAAATAAATAAAAAAGGAGTAAATATAAGACTATGCCAAATATTTCTTAAAGTGTGAGATTATTGACATCACATATAATTTTGAAGAACAAAATTCTCAAAGAGAAACTGTCCACCAGGCAAATAAAAAAAAACTTCGAAAAATCGAAGAGCAAAAAAATATATATATGTACAATAAAAATAAAAATATATCTCTGTAATAAAATAAATTCAACAAGTGCGCCCATAAGATAAAAGCAAAAAAGCGCAATGTCAGAAATATAATGTAAAATGAACAAATATTCACATTGGTTAAGAATAAAGCCCCGTTAGTTCATTGCCGTTCTGTCATAATGCAAAAATTATAAAGTAATGCCATTCTTAATTCCATTCCCATAATTCACTAGTTGGAAATGCCAACTGGACTGCTAGTAGATATTTATACACATGAAAAAAACTCTCCACATGTGCTATTGTATATAAATGACAATATGGAAATGTATTTTAGGGTTCAAAGTAAATGAAAAATTTTATTATATTCAAGATTCAGTGTTATCACAAGCCCTTTCAACAAAATATTTTTATGAGTACTAAAAAACTGATAGTTGAAAATACAAATAAATCATTTTTTCAAGTTTATACTTTTTAAATTTCCCTTTTTGGCAGACGAACAATTTTCATTGAGACATATGTTACTGTCACTTAAACTAGTAAACTATAAAATATGAATTCATAAATAATGATCTCTATACAATAGTGTTTCTCGATATTGCACACAAAAAATTGCGACTTTTTTAAAAATTTCTTAGTTCATCTTTTATCTCTCATTCATAAAGAAATAGTAAGGAATTCAAAAAGGAACTACTTGTTTAATCAACATGTAAATTTAAAAGATGAAGCACATAACAGGCAAGTTCTGATCATTAATAGAAAAATTAGAAATATTCAACTAGTTTGTGATAATTTGGAAGACCAAGTTCAGTTTTCCCAACAAACAAAAATACAACTGGAATGATCGAGAATGTATTTTATGAAATACCCAAGCAATTCACACGGAAGTCAAATTAAAGTGTGTAGACTTTTGAAAAGAAAGTATTCTAGCCGAAATTTTGTCTACTCTTCCAGATGGCTGATTTTAGATATAGGATGCAATTTTAGGGTTCGTTACCGAACATAATCAAATGTCACCGTTGAAATTTTTCAACATGTAAGTGTACTAGATTTCATTATACTGTCTGTCCAAGATGAGAAGGCCAGCATGGAAAAATCGGAAACTGAAAGATATACAAAGTCGTTTAAATTAGGATTTGTATGACGTTTTTCTGACAATATTGAAGGGTATAGTGACAAAGTAGTTGGTAGTTCATAATAAATGATGAGATTTTTGGACTGCCTAGTTTGTCAACAAGATCATTGTTACACGAAATGCAGAAAATAAATTTTAATTTGAAGGTATTACCTATAATAAAGTCTCCAAAATAAGTCAGGAGTATTTTCTCTCACTTTATGTATCTGTACATATAAAATTATAAGCATCAATAATTTTTAATAATTAGGTCCGAAAACCTATTTTTTTTTTCTATATTATTTTGAAAGCTACTGCAAAAGAGTTCCAGTGAAATAAAAAAAGTTTGTTTTTATACATCATTGACCAAAAGGTAAACTTCAACTATTTTTACCTTCCACAGACTGTTTGGATTTGACATAAATACTGTAGGACTGTTGAATCTCAACATATTTTTCATTTATATTGACTCCCTCAAAAGCATTAAGTAATGTCCATCATCTCTCAAAAGTTGGTAAATATTAATTTTCTAGCAATTCAATGTGTTGGTGGACTAGTGAAAAGCATCATACACTATGTAACTTTACATAGGAAGAAAAAATTTACTATAGAAGTGTAAATGCTATCGAGTCAAAATGACTTGAGTCATTATCAAGGACTTGATGAATAATTCTAAGCGTTGGAAATGATAAGTTTTGACGGCAAGAACGTAACGGTAACATTCGTACCTAAAACGGTACATTCATCCAACCTAAAACCGAAAGCGGACAGTTTCTCTGTGCCGAACCAATAAATAGTGTATAAGATACGATTATTTTCAAATACATAAACAATCAGCCCTAAATTAGAGCAACTTTTTTTTGGGTATTTTTCTCTTTATATAATTATATACATATAATTTTAAAAACCATTTGTGGCACACACACGCTACCGCCGAAAAACAAGCGGTCATCGCGCAGCGCACAAAATAACAACAAGAGACTAAGGTCACAACTTATCCTGAAGATACTATTATCACAGGCATGGTTTTACCGGGCGAGCTTGACCGATTTTTCAGCTCGCATCGGTGATTTTTTCTTTTTTGTTTTGGAACACATACATACACTCGCTACATGGGAATTTCAGTGGCATCCATCAGATTGTTACAGAATCACAAAAAGCAAGCTGTTTAGGCTGTAACCTTAGGTCCTAACCTACATGGCACTGTTCGAGGTGCAAAAGATACACCACGAGGAAACGCTATCCAACCTGAGTAAAGTCATGCCAGCCTTGAAAAATATAATTGTCGAATATTAAACACAAAATCGAATGACAACTCAGTGAACCCTTCAAAACTATTTTCCAGGCCTCCTGGCAGCACATATCAGTACGTTAGACAATATCGGTAGTAATAATAACGATAATTCGACTTAATTCAAAAGAAAAGGCGGATCCTGTTTTTCAATTCAATCACAATGAGCAAAAGTTTTGTTTAATATAACAGCAAAAACTCAGATCCAAGTGATCATCTGAGATTTTTATAAAATTTTGGAGCTTAAAATAATAATACAATGAATGACTGAAGATTTTAAATATATCAACAAAATAAACAAGATACCGATGCAACTCAAATATTTCTTACATCTAAGCATTTTTTTTGTTTTATACATGTTTCTAAAAGATGCCCCTGCATCGATCTGAGTAGGAAATATAAGCTGCCAGTTTTACATACGAATGACGAATTTGTATTGACATTTTGGATAATTCTTTGTCATTTGTCTGTGTCCTGTGCGGACTATGTACCATTTCTCACTCTTGATTGTTGGTTGTCAATGTTCATGTGCTGAAAACACTAATATTCTGGAATTTATTCTGTGGTGGAAAAGGTGATTGCTTTTTAGGCCAATTTATTGTGTCACTAGTATGTGTAATAATTTGAAAAGGTAATTATTCTGATAACCCTTCTGATGAATTGTTCAAAAAAGATTTGTTGTGTTGCATATCATTTGCAATAGACTTGACAAACAATGATCATATGTAAAAAAGGACGCCCCTTCAAATTTGTGCAGTGGTCGTCTCACATTAGTCGCGTGGTTTTTATTTAGTTATATGGTTTTATACCAAGACACTTTGGTTTTTATGTATGTAAATTAGGATCTATAAATGGAACATATCATTCATTCAAGTAACACAGCTGTAGAAAAAATGCCAGGGAAAAATCTGGAAATTGCAAAGAAGGAGCCCAAAACACAGTTTTGACAGCTTACTATGATAGTGGAAATGTTTTCCAAAAAATAAAAAAAACTGAATAAACCAGTATATCGAAAGGATTCGGGAGAGTGATATATATAAATTAAAATATTCGAGGTCATTATTCACTCTTCCTCTTATAATTAATATACTTTGTTTACGTGGAGATTCATAAATTCATAAAAAATATTGTTTTAGTAATAACATAATACGAATGCAATGGAAAAACCAATACTGAAATCATGAAATGCAATTATGAAATACAGTGTTTTTTCCTGAAAGGAATCGATTCCTGTAGAAATCATAAACCTTTAGTGAAGTTATGGACACTACTTTGTGTAGAATTTTGTCACAGCAACCAACATGGTAAAACACTAGACGAGAAATTCTTTCCATTCTTGTATGTTCAAACAAATCTTGACTTTTCTTGTTGGCATGAAACAGTTTCTATTCTTTAACTTCTGAAGTAGACATCCTATTCTGTCCGTAACCATTGTAATGAATATATATTATTCATGTTGATTTATGTTGTTAGTTCACAAGTCTCTTGAGATGAAACCCACACTGTTAATCCTGTTTCGTGTACCAATTTTCTTGAAAAGCTTCTTACTGATCGCAAATTCTCCCGATTCTTTTCGAATCAAATCAACACTTAGGCTGATAGATAGAAACAATAAAAACACTATCGGAGAAGCAAGATTTTTCATCCCTCGAAGAGAATAAAACATCTGGTAACATCTTTCTAAGCAAATGGATATACCAAAGAGGGTATACTGTGAGGGATTAACTCTAAAATATGGTTTAAAATGATATGTGAGACAAAGAACTTTTTTACCAAGGGTTACAGACAAATATGGACGTCTACTTGGAATAATCAGCATAAAATTTGTTTTTAAGCTGACGAAGAAACTCGGAGCTTGTCCGAGAGTATTCAAGCAAAGGAGACATGTTTGTATAGTCAGGAAGTATAACACTTAAAATCATGAGAACTGCCCTAAGTAATATGGAAACTGCATCATTGAAGTATTCTTGAGACTCCTTTAGTAAATCATCAGCCGGAAGCAAACAGTGGTCAACCGTGAAAAATAACTTCAGAGAAAAAAAAAATTATCTTTGTACCACTATTGAGAAACGCTCAAAAGGATGACAGTTTCAGGAAAAGACTTTTTGTTGTTAAGGTTGGTATTGTGCTCGAAAAACAGGTTCTTTAATGTTATATGAATTCGTTAATTTTCAAAAAAGTTGATTTGAGTGGCAAATGTCCACTGAAACTGTTGCAGGCAATTGGTCTATAACCTCAATGTCAAAAAGGCGCTCTTTACCTTACTTCAACTTTTAAAATCTGTTGGAAAATACGAACCCACATATTGTAGACTAACATTTTCATGAAATCAAGATTACGAACCATGACTCATCATACTATACCAAAAAAGGCCTAATAAAGTTGTCTTAGTTTCGAAGTTCGACATTTTTCAAGGCGACATGATGAATAAAATACAAGCCATTCGCACGACCATACGCTCCAAGTCAGACACTCAAAAACAAAACTAAAAATCAACAATAGCGTTTAGTATATATAAAAAAAAATAAAAATGAAAAATCTACTTGGCACATACAGCGTTCCAAACATTCAGTTGATAAAATAGTACTCAATCGATAGCTTAAAACGAAAAATAAAAATAAAAAAATTAGGAACCTTGCAACGCCTGTCGTTTCAAACAATCGAATTCGATAAGTTGCAAAAAAAACCAAAAGTGCTTCTCCTAAAAAAACAAATGAATAAAATAATAAGATATATCGATAAGTATGTGTACCACTACTTATTAATAGGTGAACGATGGACCACTTCGTAAGTCTTTGCGAAATGATCGATAAAATATTCAAAGTAACCTCTTCAAAAGAAATTAAAAAAAGATTTAGACTACTTATGTAAAATAAAATCAGTTCAGTACTGTGTACAATGCGAGATCAAATCAACTTGCTCGGAGCTTCAAAGGATGTATAGGGTATTCAGGACCAGCACGTGATGATTATTTTTGGCAAGCGTTACTACATAGCCTTCAGAAGTAATCTTCAAACCACAGCACCTCGATACCTGAAACAAAATATTTTTATATAGCGAAAAAAGAACTGAGGTTCAAGAAACTAATTATAACCAATATCATATGATGAAGAATATCAATTTAGTTAGTCTTTTCAAATTGTTCATGTCCTTGAAATTCATCTTCAGTAGATTAGACATTTTATTTTTGCCATATCAGGATTTGTGAACTTTTATTGAAGATATCTCAACATATTTTATATAAAAATGTTAACGCTGGTTTACTTAATATTACTGGAGTTCTTTCCCAACACCAAATCGTTATTTTCAACACCTCAACACGTGTTTCGATCACCAAGTGATCATCTTCAGAAGGAAGATTAAACTGGAAACTCTCCTAAGCTAACGCTATTTATGCTATACAGGTAAACCATATAGGTATACCACCCATACAGGTATACCTCCCTAA
>WOGN01003175.1:3876-15606 GCA_015342105.1 Leptinotarsa texana
GACATACGATTGAAGATCGCCTGTTCATCTTTTTTCCGAATGCCAAATTTATGATCGCTCAAGATGTTGAAGCCTTCCAAATGTTCAAGGATATGGTGGTTTGCGACTTTCTCTATGATTTTTCATATAACTGATAGCAAACAGACTGGTCTATTGTTATTTGGAAGATTTTTCTTGTCCTTTTACTGCATGTAGGGAATACACCAATCATGTACTACTCTAGAACCATCAATACTATTTCTTTATATTTTCATTCAATTCTAAACACAGAAATTATTTCCATTGAAATGAAATACAAAAAAAGTTTCTGAAACACTTTTTTTTGTGTTGTTGTTCTTTTATTCACCTTCGGGACGCTACTGTTATCAACAATAGGGCAGCTGTCATAGGGATTATCTTCAGAGAACTGTGTCGATGGAAAGAATCGTAAAGTATGTGCATTGTCCGTGAGGGAAACAACCGAGAAGTCGCTTAGAAACATTTTGGATTAAGAGATTTAGTGGTTATTAGGGTGTACCCATTTTATTCTATATACCAAAAATTACTTTGTTGAATGAGCAGGGAAGGGCGTTCACTTACTATAAACAATGAAAAAAATTAAAATTCAACCTAGCGTTTCAGATTGCGTGAAAATCTTTGTGATTACTATCATTTTTCAATAAAATCAGATTCATTCATAAAACAGAAATGATACATATGTGAAATATTTGTCTCGTCTTTATCTAGTGACTATGACACAATGTTTACTTTTAAGACTAAATTGTTTTGTTCCTTGTATATCCGCTATTATTTCAAAAGGATTTCATGTTTGTCAATCAATTTTGTATAGCTTTTTCAATAATATTTCGAATATGAAATATTCACTTCAAATGAGACTTGAATATACATATTACCATTATTTATGATTTACCTTGTTAAAAATATGGTTTGCAAAATTTTGACGTTGTGTTAAATATCGTTACAACAAATATGAAGTTTGTGGTAAAGAAAGGTTTTTTGGCTTTTTACTTATCCTTCTTGATACATATAACCTTTGAATTCAAATGAGGTTTGTAGGTCATTTTGTCTTCTTAAAAATTCAACAGTTGATATGCACTTGGATTCGCTACAAAATGCTACCGACTCAGCTCTACCCACTCGAAATAACACGTTCTCATGTCACTGAGTAGGACGAAGGGTTGCAATCGAGTGGTTCTTTTGGTTACCCGAATTAAGTCATTTCGATTTTCTGTGGAAACATTTCACCTAACTATTGTAAGATTTATGAAGTGAAACTGGAAGTACTCCAAAGCTTCATGAAACTGAATTTGTATATCACAATTGAAGATCATTCCGGTAATCCATTTCATTTATGTGAGAGATATTCAGTCATTTTAATGAAGCCCGATTCACATTTTCCACCTCAACGTTTGCTGGTTGCCACTGGAGTGTGAAGTAACGAAATGTGCCCCAGACAAATAACTTCTTGGCAATTAAACTGTTGGTCATTGATTTTGGTAATGCCAAACGAGAAAATATTCACACCCGGTGATTGGCAAGTATTTTAGACGTATAAAACTTCATATTTTGATAAAATGTTTTTTGTATAAGTTTGAAAATGTCTGTATAGGACGAAACTGCAGTAACGTTAGTTACAAATAAAAGTGGTAAAAAACATTTCCATTTCTTCTAAAGCTTTACCTGATGCATAACCTTTCGGACTAACGTTATTGTGAATTGGTATTTCTTAGGCTACATTCATGTATTTCCTCTCACTATATTTAATTTCAAACACGAATCGATCAAAAGGGTTAAAAAGGCTCATTCTATCATATTTTATACAAAGTTATCACTTCTACATTTCACGTCGTTAAAGCACATAAGGTATTTACTTCTCCTGAATTTTACATCATTTTCCAGTGAAATGCACTTTATAATTTGACCTATGTCGTTTATTCCATCTATCAAATTATCACAACCGAGTATTAGATACTTATTTTTCATTCACTGTTTTATCATATTTCACTTTTTCTTGAACAGTCTTTGAAGTTTGAGTTTATACTAATATCTTGATCATACACACCTGGGACATATGACGAAATTTGATTTTATTAAAGCCTAAGCAACCGGTTTGAATATAATTCATAACTTTGTTAAGTTATGTTTTCGAGTATTTGGCATAACCCACTAACTTCTTCTCTTTTCGACAGTTTCTTTTAAAGTCCAAAGGTCACAAAATATCAATCAGTTCATCTCAAATATTCATTTTTTTGCTCTTGGATTCGGCAGTTAAGTATAATTCTGGTATTCTAAGCCACCATATCCATTGCTCTCTTAGTGATCTTTTGTAGATATGATGGTACGAATGATGTATAGCATACATAACAACGAGGTTGAAATAAAATACTACCGTTTTATTCCTTCGAAATTAAAACTTATCTTTGCAAAAGATTGCAAAAGATGTAAATGAATCATTTCTTATACCCATGAACATTCATTTAAAAAAATCTGACATATGGTGCCAGAGTTACGGAATTCCCAGTCCCAAATTCGAACATCAATAATCCCGCAACTGGCTATCGAAATTCAAAAAAATGAAGTAAACTCTATAGAGAATTGCAATATCTTCCATGCGAAATACTCACGTGAAAAAAAGTTATAGATCTCTCTTGGCGGCAAGTGATGTCGAACTATTGTTTTATTTTTTCGAAAAGTAGTAAAAATTATTTTTTTCACAAAATGTTTGTCCGGCTCTGATATCTGATATCTTGAAAGTTAAGAGGGGAGGGACTATTTACGTCCGCACGTATTGAATGAATAAGTAAATCATATTTTTCAATTTTTGAGTTTAAATTTCAATCAAGTTATATAACTTCATAAACTCAATTATTGATGACCTGGATTTTTTGCACAATGATGTGCTCATCGACAAAATTATGTGTCATATCATCGTTTCTATTCGAGTCCCGGCTCTTTTGGTCCGAGGTATATAATTGTCTCTCCACAGGAAGTCATTACTGTAAAATATATTCTAGTAAGTTCGCATCTGGCCCCAACGCGCGTTTATTATAAGGAAAAGGTTATTCAGGGGTGTGGAGTTTTACAGGGATATTTGGTAAACCATAGTCTGAACATCAAAATTTTATGGCAATATTAATTTTTTTAGTTGAATTTTTACGGTTTATGATCTGTCGCAATCTCAACAAATACATTACAAAAAGTTGTTCAAGTGGAGACAATAATAACGGTTCAGCACACCAGATATAAAATAACCACTTCTCAGAAAACCATCACCAATTTAGCCTGCAACTTGTTTTCTTAACGCAGCTATTCCAATACAGTTAATAACAAGACCAACTTCTCTATAAGAAACTGCTGCAGAAATGGATTGATTTTAAATACTGCTTAAAGAATTAGAGTATAGTATATTATTGTTGAAACTTAAGAAAAATCATTGAAATAAATGAAACTAAAGTTTTTGAGGCTGAATAATTATTCTAACCGGAATAATCAAATTGATTTTACTAATAGTCTACGCACTCAACTATAACAGTAAATGCTCTGGAAAAATGAGTTTACTTATTCGAAGAAAACGTTCTATTATAAAAACACTACAGACTCTGCAAACTGCAGTTACTTCTCGATGATTGTAAGTACGTGAACGTGAAGCATGTGAACAATTTTTTATATAAAACTATTCTTAACTTTCTGGAGCAATATTTTTAGACAGATTTTGGATTGCAGTTATGTCTCTTTAAATAATATTTTATCGTTAATCTGATTACTTCAATTCTTTATTACATATTATTTTTAAATAGGTGCTTTATTTATTTTTAGTATAATATCTACTATGAAGAAAATACATCATAAACACAAAGGAAACATAGAACATACCTGAACAATGAAAGCTTGTGTCGTCGTGTTCCATTCTTCCATTTGGGTATCTAATTTACTTTTAATAAAGTGGGAGTTTTGAAAAATGATAATGATAATATTGAGTAGATGAATTCTAAATGTATCATGAGAAGTATTTTATATTAGTTGGGTTGATTAGGATAACGTGAATGAAAAAATAAGAAAACATAAGTAATAGATTGAGTGTGTGAAAGACTGTGATATTTCGGTTACCAAATCCATTTCAATCTTCGAAAACATAATGAATCAATACTACAGATTGTTCATATTGAAGTAGTTTTTTGTTTCTTCCTTCTCAAGCTGGGTATGTCCCGAGAAAGAAAAAACTATAACAAGCTCTTTGTGATATTACCTAATGATGAAGAATAATGAAATTCCAATGAATGCATTTCAATATTTAAAACAAATTCAGCGTTGTATCCAGCTCCAAACAATTTCTTCATTCCTTGCCGCCTTCTTATAGAAACTTTGTCACATCGACATATGATGAGAGAACTTTTCAAGCAAAATTCACTTTGCTAGTACGCCTCTGGCTAACTTGTTTTTTTCTCGTGCACATGCATTCATCCTCTAACACCGGAAAAAATCTAATGGAACAGAGAAGAAGTTTCATATTTCTATTTTCATCAAATAAGCATAAATTATATTGTTCACACTGACAACACTATATAACCAGATGGTTCAGATTTATCTTCCACAAAGGAAATTTGGTTTGGCGTAGGAAAAATTGGTTTTCCTTTTTTTGAAAAGGTGAATGGTTTTGATCTTAGGAACTGCATGATTAAATCTTGAATCAGCAATGCAATGAAAGAAATTCGTATTTGTATGAGCGTGCGTTATTCGAAACTACTGGAACTGATGGGTTATTTGAATTTAAGATATTGAATGGTTAGTTATTGTCAGTGGAAATTCTTATTCAAATAATACATTGGGAGATTTTCACTGGACGCTTTACGAAACCATAAAACGTGTTTCCTTATACTTCCACAAGCTATGTTTTGAGGACAGTGTCATAAATAGTTCCTCGACGTATCCCTCTCAACATAAAGTAGTAATATTCAATAGTATGCTCCACATGAAAAATGAATATTCCACTGCTAAAAAGTTTTATAGAACGAATTGCTGTCAACAACTGTTACAAGGTGAATATTAACGACTTCATTAATTCCAACAAGAAACGAAAAAAAAATTAGGTCTATCCCACTTCAAAAATCGGTAATTAGCACCATATGACATACTTTGGTGAATTAATAATATCGCTAGTTTTTTAAAAAAGGAAAACTCATGAGACAAAATTTCAGTGAGGGATAAAGCAGGAGTATAAGTCAAATTGTAGTTCTTACCCAAAACTTCATATTGGTCAAACGTAGAAATCCTTTTTCCAAAGAATGAACGGAGGAACATGAGTTCACTCACGACTATGAATTATTACATTTGAAAGAGGAAGGTTTGAAACTCAATCTTTTATAATGCTTGAAAATCAATAGATTTCGGAATTCTGTAAATTTACTGAATGACCAAATAGAATTAGGTGTCTTCTTCTTTCAAATCTGTTTTATAATGTGGAAATTGGTAATTAGTTTATCATATATTCATTTAATGAATGTTCATATTCTCAATTAGTTCATACTTGAACTTAGCTGAAATTATTATTCTTCAAGTAGGTAGAAGGACATATAATTCAAATTGTCATTATATAAACCAATGAATATCTAGAATACAGTCAGTATGCATACACCTGAAGAAAGACATGTTACGGTTTTGTAAACTGTCTGGTGAAAATTTCACAATAAAGTGTAACTTGAATACGTTATGAATTTTCATTAAGTATGAGCCAATTCAATCATATACTATACATCATAATCACCAATTTCATTTGAACTTAAGAAATGTATGTATATTATCGAGGAAAATTTCAATGGGGAACTAGATAGAAATGTGGCAGGATGGGATCCCTACAAACTGCTTCCAAACCGTTACTTTTAGGTGAACGCACAAGATGATGAGTTATCAATATGATTACCTCTGTCTCGAGTTACATATACATAAAGTTATTCGAAGTGCTGCTCAACATAAAGTCCGACAAGAATTTTTTGTATAGAAACACAGAGAAATCTTTTCACGACATTTCAACAGCATTAGATCACCCATAAAGTGCAAGCTGGAGAAGAAGTTTTCGAAAGTTTCACTATTTCTAGATCTGAACGCATGAAGAAAGGTAACAAATGGGACACAATTCTTTATGGAAATCAAATTCGTATACAGGGACAATCATCAATAATTCAACAAAAATTCATCTACGAAGATAGAAATAAACATATTCGGAAAAACAATTTGAGTCTCTTCAAAGATATGGATCGTATCGAAACCTTTGAGAGATCGCTATTTCTCCAGTTTTTTCAATCACTCTAAGAATTGGGTCCTTTCGATCCTTCATTCGATGTTTAGTTATATTTGTCTGAACACAGTTAGATCCCCACCGATAAATTGTCGGGTAATCAAAAGGAAATAGTTGTCACTCCCAATGAGAACTTTTTGATTCGCTATTATTTTTTCTTTATTTATTGAATGACAATTGAATATCAATATCTACCTAAATATGCTTGAAGAGACTATCGATCCGCTCGTAACTCACAAACTAGAAACTCTAATTGATGCAGATGGTAATCAACCATAATTAATTAATGCAGCAGGATCTCTTACATTTCCAGCAGAACGGTGCATGTTGGCGGTAAGGAAGCAATTTAGTAACCTGCGAAATCACATGATTCAACCTCCTTAGATTTTTTCTTTGGGGACGTCTTGAATCCACTGTTCATAATACATACCTTCTGATATCGAAGGATGAATTAGAGCAGCATGCCACTCAATTCTTGATGAAAATTTCCGAAATGTTCGAGAGGGGTTCGATAACAGCAGAATGGAGAATATTTCGGACAGTTAATCAGATGATACGTGAATAGATGTTTGGAATTTGTTTTTTTGCAAATGAACAGTTCTTTTGTAAACGTAAAATAATCAAGAAAGAAAAATGTACCCCTGTAGACTGGATGTATTCTTGTTTGTTGAGGTTTTGAACGATGTCACCTTTCTTTTGACGATTTCTACTTTGAACACCTGAAGGTTTCAGTGAAGGTAAATTTAAATTAAGTTGGTAAGTGTAGAATGGTATTTTTTAAAAACTGCTCATCAAAAAGTTATATAAACTAAGGTACTGTTGAAGAGAGAATTGTACATCCTTCATAATACTGTGTCATTTAATTACCTTTCTCATTTAGTATTTTAAAAGTAACATCTATCCCTCCTAGAGAGTTGATGCATAAGGGTTAACAATATTCATTTGAAAAAAAATGACCTATCTTGTTCCGAATTTTATATTAGGGTGGAAAGTTTTCAAATTGATACCTTGTGTATGATTTTTATAAAATAGATTAAACATCGCAACAAGCTTTCATGCAATATAGTAAATTGACCGGCTTGATTTAGTTTAAAGTTCCTTTCTTTTTAGAGCGTTAAAATAAAAGCTTCTTTTTAAAAACGTTATTTCTATTACTTCATTATAGATTGATGTTCAAGTATTCCATGGTTACAAATTGAAATGAAGAAGGTAAATATTTATGTATCGGATTTGTTTTCTATAACTGCATGTCAGAATTGACGAACGGTGTTTATCACTTCGACATATGTTTTGAGTTCTTTCCGGCGTACAAAACCATTTGTCATATCTTCTGGTGTCGACTTTAATGAAACCCGACAATATTGGTTGAGTGAAAACCATCGCCAGCTGTGTCATGTTCATGAATAGTAGTTAAAGTAAAAATTGTATCTCAGAATACTGATGAGTGTTGGTTTCAAGTAAATTTGTGAAATCTTTCTTAAGATAAAAATAAAGACCAGTTATTATTATTTTTATTATCATTATTATTATATCATATATGAATTTACATTTGAAGGTTGAACAAATATCTACACTGACTCACTTTACGAAAACTTTTAAACCCACTGAGTAAAATCCTTTCAATTTGTTTGACGGTGCCGCCAATAACTATAAATGGTGTTTTCTCAACACAAAATATGCTAAAAAGATGTTAACATAAACACATAAATGATTATAATGACTATATCTGCTTGGGAATAAAAAACTTCAGACAGATCTGCTTATTAGAAGAGATAATTTATTGGGTTGAACAGTGGTGGAGAAATCACCATTTCAAAATGAACTAAATTGATTGTTACAATTCATGTGATATTCTCATTGAGTATATGTTACGTGTGTACAAAAGATAAAATTTTGAATGATTATGATAATAAATGCTTTTATTTTCCATAAAAATCTAATTATAATTGAGAAAGATACATTCATAAATGTATAAATAACAATTATGAGAAAACACCGAAGATCAGGTGACAATGTTCTTTATACAAAGTACATCATCCTCACAGTTATTATTTTGAGGCTAAACGAAAACGTTTGGGATATATTATATGTCGTTTTATGAACTGTTCATCAACATACTAATACATCCAGGACCAGCACTTTCCCAAACCCCAGAACTGCAATACTCTTGTCGAAATGTGCTTCCCCAACAAGGTTACGTCTTCAGAAGATGAAGAAAACTAGTTCCTTACTCTATGAATGCTCTCTATTAATTTCTACCTAGATACACTTTCACTTCTCGACATACATCAATTATTTCGTACAAGTACTGGCTGTGGAGGCTTCTCTTCCTTGTTTGGTTCTTGCCGTCTTCTAGCTAAGGCCTGTTTTACCATCACTCTGGAATAACCATTCCGTCATTTTTGATGGTGCCTAGTTCCTTTTCGAGACCTTCCTTTGTATTACAGAGCTCTCTACTAGACCGAGCTTTTGGGCTCTGTAATACAAAGGAAGGTCTCGAAAAGGAACTAGACACCATCAAAAATGGCACACAACGGAATGGTTACTTCAGAGTGATGGTAGAACAGGCCTTAGCTAGAAGACAGCAAGGAAGAGAATCCGTCACAACCAGTACTGCCCTACACCAGAGGATTATCGGAAAGGATAAGAAGGATTGGGTCCAAGTACAACATCAGGACCTGCTTCAGATCTGGGAACACTCTCCGTAGAAGCCTCACGGAAACCAGGCCACCAAACGCGGACTGCGATTCCACGAGTTGCACTTACCAGGTACCCTGCGAGTGCGGAGAATCATCGGTGAAACTAAGAGACCATTGGAAGTTCGCATTGCTGAACACAAGAAACACACACAGCGAGGAGAAACCAGCAAACCCGGAATAGCAGAGCAGAGCATCAACATAACATCAAGTGGGCTCATGCTGAAATCATCCACAAAGAGGAACACTGGTTTCGGGGAAAATTCAAAGAAGACGCGTAGAAGACAACGCATTTAGTCAAGCTAGCGTAGATATACGTAACATATGGAAACCTCTAATCAAGCGAAATACGACAAACTCCCACCAAACTGTCATCTCCCGCTAAAACCAATGAAATGGAAATAGTGAAGAGGGGATAAGTGAAAGCACTCGAGTGGCCTATAAATAGTCAGATCTCGGAGGAATAAGTCCAGTTATCACCCGAAGACAATTGTGGATGGTAACAATCGAAACGTCGTGACATAACTTGGATTGAAATCTTTTGATTTTTATTTTTCACCTTATGTCAATAATATTTTTAATTTTTATTTTTTCAGCTTTTAATAATATTTAAATTTTTTAGTTGTTTGGTTGTTGCTTGTATGTTATTTCTTTGTTATTTCAGTTTTTTGTTTTATAAAATTGTTATTTTCGGTTGATCTCATTAATTTTTTAATTGTTTTTTCTGGATTGTCAAATCAATTCAATGGTAGTCAATTAGACAATGGTAGTCCGAACTGATGAAATACATCACGATAAAGTGTTTTCTGAATACATTATGGATTTTCATCAAGTATCGGCCGATTTCCTGGAATACCTTGTATAAACTTTCATATAGTTGGATGATCAGTAATTGAATTTTGAATGCAATAAGTACTATTTCCTTTTGTGTGGAGGTTTCCGCAGATTTCTTTTTACCGACCCAATTTATGTAGGTATATTCGAAATAGTCGAGAATCTGGGGTCCGTATTTTGTGATCAATTTCATAAAAAACTTTTAAAACCTGCTGATCATGATCTTGGTTGGTCAATACTACTGAGAATTCCATTTCTTGGGTAAATTATCTGTCGACATCTCATTTTTTTGGTTTTGTTCTTTCGGATCCATTTTTTGTGATGACTCACCCTCGAAATTTATTCACGGAAAAATATATTTTCAATATAAGAAACTACAATATGTGTAATTATTAGGTAAAATTATATTTTTCAATACTTTGATGAAATTTACTTTATCCTTTCGACAAAATATACGTTACTCAATTTATGTGTATGGTTTCCTATTCGATCTTTTCTTGATAGAAATTTTGGATCTTTACCCTAGAATCAAGATGAATATTTTGTGATTTCTGATGGTCAGTTAGTCGGAAGTTTCTTCATTTTGATAATCATTGAATTCTCTTACAAAACTTATTCTATAATAATGTATATAATAATATATCCTAGAGTCGAATATCACATACGTAGCTGAATCTGCTTCTGTGGTGATGTTAGTTGATACCTCAATGCTAGGGCAATCTGTAAGAGACCAAGAGGGTTGGTGTCTGTTGATAATGCCAAACATTTGTATTGTTTCCTACAACCAATCATTGACAAACATTCCATAGTTGTGTCTGAATTTTTGAGTGCTGTGTTTATGGAACTTTCTTTTTTTTCTCATATTCATATACCTTCACTCATACCTATATCTCATATGCCCACATGAATAACTATGTGTTGAATTGATAAAGGAATATAATTTCCTTACGAACTGATACTAACGTAACATAAGATAATTTCACATTATATTTTTTCAACTTTCATATAATTGAGATAATTAGGGAATAAGGATTTATTTTATGTAATAATTACCTTGCTCTTTGCTCATATTAAAAAAATTGCTCATTATAGGTTAATTTGTTTTCACAAGGCAGTATATTCATTAAGAATTACCCATCCTACACCGCTGTTTATGTTCGACTGTTTTGGCGATTTGTGGTGGTCGTGTGGTGTGATTCTGAGAAACTCCGAATATTTTATGAAAGATCATTCAATATCTTTGCGGGTGGTTAATGGCTGACCACACGAAACTGAGAACGCATGATTTCAGCACAATAAAATATCAACAAAATACCAAAGGTAAAAAAGGTAATAAAAACTAAGGTTTCCATTTGAGTTACATTTGATCAAAGATAGCAACCTGCACTTTCAGAAATTAATTTTTGAATATTTCAGACTGAAAGATAGTATCAATAACGTTTGAATGAAAGATTTTGAAATTGAAGAAAATATTCAAAATGTTTCCCTTTATAAAAGTAAGTTTATTATTAAGTGAAAAACCTTTTATTAAAAAATTACATCAATTCATTGCGAGATTTATTGGAAGCCTCATAACACTGTGCATTCTCTTTATGATTGTATATATATTTGGATTCATTGAAATTGAAAGTAGTAGTTAGTGTTTCTGAGTTAACATCCTTCACCCTAATTCGCATTTCTGCCAATATCACTAGGTTATATACATAAAAGATAGAATTGCAACATCTGGCATGAAAATAATTTAATGAAAACAATAAACTAAAGCAATGTTTCTACATGCGTAAGAGATACAAAGTCAGTTGAATAAGGATGAAGTTGTTATAGAATGAAATGATGTTTCGAAATTTAGAAAATTTCGATTAAAGTGATACATTAGTTGAGTTGACGCCAAAAAGGCTAACTATATAT
>WOGN01003176.1:0-15606 GCA_015342105.1 Leptinotarsa texana
ATCATTGATTTAATCACATGTTTAACCACATGTTTTTTTTATTTTCCCGTAATTTCACTTATAGCAGACCATGCTTCTTTCATTTTATTAGACGATTTACCGATTTGATTATTATAATGAATTTGCTTCGCTCTCTTAATAGTGGATCTATATATTCTGCGGTAGTTATTGAAGAAGTCGTGGAAGTAAAGATTGTCAGTAAATTTTCGTATGTTATGCAGTGTACGTAAATTTTTCGAAAAAATTTTCAGTCCTGTTGTAATTCATTGTTTTCTTTGTTGACTTTGATTTTTTACATGGGGAATGATTTATTAAATACATTCAATAGCGCGTTGTGAAATGCGAGGAAAGGTTCACTTTGGGACACCTTCCCAGTTAATCTTTAGACAATTCTGATAAAACCTATTGTAATTTGTTCTACTGTAAAGTCTGCTAAACTTAAGTTTACGTTGTGTACTTAATGAGTCAAGACGTACAGAACAAGTAATAGCTTCGTGATCTGATAAATCTGATGGTATCACTGAGCAAGAGCTAGAGAATTGGGAAACACGAGTATCTGAATCAACGTGCATATTCAAGTCAAAAAAGTTTGAAATACATTTCTGAGTGAGTTTGTGTCTGTCGAATCCTCATTATTATAATTTATGTTAAAATCACCAGTCAATAATATAGATGAGTTGACAGATAACTCAGATAATAAATAGCTTAGGTTTGGTGGGTGAAATAATAAATTTAGTTCTGATCAGTCTTGGTCAAATAGAGTTAACTTTTTGATACCTTCAACTGAAACATTTTTTGATTATGAACGGCACACATTTCTCCCAAGAGAAAGTTTTATTAATAGTACATACCAAAGATTATATAGTTGTTTCGAATACTTGGATGTATTTCAATTTCACCGTGTTGTTCAACAAAAAAGTTCTATTGTACCAAGATTGGAGAAAAAATTACATGTTTCACCCAGTAGGCAAACAGATTTAATGCTAGGGCTAACTAATATCATTGCTAGCTGCGGCAGTAATAATGGCACTTCTATACCTAGTTTAACCAATAACTCATTTAAAGAAGAAGAAAGAAATTTATTCATTCATGGACCAACTACATGGTGTTAAACATGTCAACTTATACTTATAAATGTATAAACAAACAAACATGTAAATATACATTCAATAAATATAAACATAGGACCGTAAAATATTGTTATTTCTCAAAGAATCATTCTTAATCACTATCAAAATATAATATCTACCACATTATATACTTTACTATTTTATGCTATTTTTGTAATTAATAATCATTTATGTTGATAAAATGAAGTAGAACAATCAAAGAGGTAGATATTGAATGAAATTATAGGTATAATGGAAAATGTTTACTGTAGCTCCAAATATTGTTAGTAAAAGTCTGGTTAAAGTAAAATAATGAAGAAATTTTATATTATTATAATCTCCTTCAGACTGGTACAATACAAACTGAAAGATAATATTACGAAATGAATTAAAAAAGTTGGAATAAAATTGTATGTTGGTCAGATTAATAAGTACCTTCTATTAGTGATAAGAAACACAAGGTACATGTTCATTTTTAGACGAAAAATTCTAGTATCCCAAAGAATGGCCATATAATAAAAATTGTTAAGATTGATATATCTTGATGATTTGTAAAGTCTGATATTACCAAAATGTGACAAAAAAATTAAAACAGTGCGGAAAGATTAAATTTTCAGTTGAGGATCTATGAAAGCTTCTCTACATAACTCACTTTCACACACCTACTACTTTTATTTTTCTGTTTTGAAATGTAAAAACGAACAGAATTCCGCATCGAAAGCAAGGCATTTTGTTATTGCAGGAAGCAGAACTCGAAATAATTCTCCAGTTCGTTCCTCCTGAGAAATGACAAAATAAAAAAAGGACCGTACATTTTTATGAACTGCGTTTGCATCATTTCGAATTTTTGTGCCAATTTGTTCGTACTTTGCGTTTCCCCGCCCCCGCACCGACACGTCAAGATCATTATAGGCGTCCCGACGACCCGAACGGCGCTCATACGGAGCGTCGGCTTCTCACAGTTCACTTAGTGCCGTGACGAACCAAACACCGGTAAGTATTTTTAGAAAATTATTTTTAATTTGCAGGCGAATTTTATCACGTTGTGGGTCGTAGTAGATATTGTCCAAATTTGGAACAGGGTGTTTTTTTAAGATTTTTATTTAGAGTTTTTGTGACAAATTTTCATTCAGAATGACGAAAAATATTTTTAATGATATATTAGTAGTGACTATTCGAAATCAGCACATGCTTCAAATACCTTTCCCCAACCTAAATTTCAATGCTTGAACGTGTTCAAAATAAGTTTTTAAGGTACTCTCCATATAAAGTGGGATATAATTTTGGTGAATGTGACTATAAAATTATGTTGGACATTCTTAACTTGAATACTCTGGCTTATAGACTCATACACTAATTCTGGCTCATACACTAATTCATAAAATAATCAATGGTAGCATCAATTCCCCGGAACTTGTCGTACTTATAACTTTAAATGTGAATCCAAGGAGAACAAGAAATTCAGATATCTTTAAAGTACCCTTGATATATTGTGACTTAGCTGTGTGAGTTTTCGAATTTTTGAGTTGTCGAATTTTTGAGTTGTCATAACTTTGTTAATAATGAATATTTTTTCATGAAATTTTGGTCACATCAATTTAGAGGTACTCTAAATCCAGTGGCGTAGTGATTTTTTCAGTAAAAATAAAAAATCCCGATTTTCGACTAAGAAAAAATATCGTAGTATGCCCTGAAACTTTAATAAACATATCAAATTTTTTCCCAAGGTACTAGACATTTCAAAAAAAGAAATATTGAAATCGATTTACAACTTAAAATTTAAGGTGGTGTTTCCATTAAAAATGGGTCACACTGTATATATTTTAACTCTTAACCAGTTTTTAACTATTTTTTTGAAATTGTGTCTTGTCGCAAAGCCACTTTCAGTTTTCAATTCAAAGCCACTTTGTTTTAAAAGCCAGCTAAAATTGTGATAGTCCGAAATTCAATGCCTAAATCAAATTTTAAAGTAAAATAAAAAGTTGAAACTTTTCAAGAAGTACTGGAAACAAATAAACTCAGTGTTTACATAGCTTTCCAGTAAATCGCAATTGCTTGGCTTTGCACGTAAAACACTAACCTGCTTTTCCATATTTTTCACACTTGACGCAAACCTATTTATAACAGAATTCAACGTTGCGAAAACAAACTAAAATAGATATCTCGAATTTGTCATGAAATTATCCGGAGCAATTACGATTCATTTTTAATTTTCCAACAGCAGTTCGTTCACATTTGGCAACTCTAATCACAAACAATGAAAATTTACAAACTATTATTAGAATTTAATTCATAAAGTATAATTCGTAAATTATTTTTAGAATTCACGTATAGGAAAGTACCACATTGAGAGATATCGGTGTTTGAGGAGTTCATTAAAGCTAGTTATAACGTAAAAAAAATCTAAACAGATTTAAACAATCGGAAATAGTTTGCATACTTGGATTTAACTAGATAGAGATTATTTTCAGAATTAATACATCAAAAGCATGCTGAACGGTAATGAAGAAACTTTGAAACTAACATTTAAGAAAGAGAAACAGCCATTAATATTAAATTTATTCATGAAAACCAAATGTTTGTGGGATTCAAATCAGTAAAACTAATTTTTAATCAAAATTATCTAGCCTAGGTCTCAAAAGTCACATGCTAAATTGGATTTTATGATACATAAGCGAAAGGAATATGAAGGTACTTTATAATGAGTCAAGAAATATTGAAATCAGTGTGCCTCAGGGCTTGGTCCTGGGCCCCCTACTTATATCGACATACAGGAGATGGGCATATGATACTGCCATGACTTTATCAGGACAAAATGTTGCAAATTAGAAAGTATTGTCGGCCAGTTCAGGCATGGTGTCAACAAAATAAAGTTATTTTAAATACTTACTAGTAAATATCGATGTGAAATTTTTAGATGAATCTTAAGTTGGATAAACTAGTATAGATCATACTTGTTCAAAGATCAATGAAGCATATACTATGCCATGAAGCAACAACTGAAATTAACACTAAATGAATCAGAATCGCTCAGCATTCATTATGCCGTGATATATTCTCATATCGATATGTTATCTTCATGTTTTTAAACTATATTCAATTGTTGTGAGTATAATCATATGTTGATTATTTTCACTGAACGCAATGCTCAATTTTGACTTATTTTTGTCATATCAATCTTGAATTACCACATACCAATCAATCTTGATACCGTGTGTCATATCTAACACATATAACACGTGTATAGTCCATCTTTGAGGTTCAAATTAAAGTTGTTCTTCTTGGCCGAGACTACCAAACATACTTTTATAATTTTAGCCTTAGATCATTTCTGTTTTCTCTCAAAGTCAGATTGTTTGTACTACTTCTCGCGAATTTTATAAATAAACGTGTTTTCTTAGATAAATCACTCATATCAAAATGTATTCGGATCTATCTGAACTTTTGGATGTATTCCAGGATTTATATTTTTATAATACATCGAGAATAATCGTCCGAAATAACATGACGATACGGCTGTTTGTGGAATGTGTATATCAATCCGTTTTGTGACCTGCGAAAAATGCAGAGTGACGTCACTGAATTTTTATTGAAATAGAATAATGACAAAAGGGTTTATATTTGATGAAAGTACCAATTTTTCAAGGAATACGATTAATCGGTTTAAAATTATCGAAAAACAAACTAAACAAGTTATTTAATATTTTTTAGGACAATAATCCAAAATGCCACAGCCAAATGAAGGATTGAGTCTGATGACTACTTATTTGATCCTGATAAGTCTTCTGATAGCTCTTTGGGTCCTCTATTCTGGCCTCCTACAGTAACGAATTTCTGGTAAGTTCATAATCTAATATTTATAATATATTATTTATGATTTTCGGAAATAAAGATCAACAGGCGACCTTCTATCGTGCGTCACCCATATTTGGAACACTGCAATCGAGAAAGATGGAGGGACAAGAGCTTTGCGCTACTTAGTTCTTTCGGTGGTTCTAATGTAAGTCGTCCCGCAACTACTAGGAATCCTTAGATTTTGTCTGATATTTTTGTTGGCCTGAATAATAGTTTCGTGTCGTGTTTCTTAGATTATCCCAATCCGGTCTGTAACATTTTAACATAGGGAAGGAAAGCTTTTTCTGTGAACAGCCTAGCTGGGGTTACTTTCTCCTGGGTCGTGTGGCCGCTCGAATTCTTCTTCGCTGTACCCATTCCTTTTGAAGTAATTTTTTAGGTGATTGAGTTCCTCAAGAAGACTCTCAGGTTCACAGATATCGTGGTCTCTTAACCAACGTTTTAATTTACCTAATCTCTCTTTTTTATTGTGGCTGATGGTTAGAGTTTTTGTTCAGGTCCATGTGTGTGTTGGTTTCCTGTACCCTCTGTGGCCCAAGGGCTGTTCACAAGAACATCCAAGAAAGCTAGAGTCCCTTGATGGGTTTCTCGTTCCATTGTAAATTGGATTTTTGGGTAGAGGGAGTTTAGATATAATAGAAAATCGTTTCCATCTTACCATACCACGAAAGTGTCATCAACATAACGCAGCCAAAAATATGGTTTTACGGCCTCTTGCTCTAAGAAGTATTCTTCGAAATTTTCCATGAAAAAGTTTGCCATCGCCGTACTCGATAGACTGCCCATTGCGGTACTCGATGGACTGTCCATTGCGGTGCCATTCGTTTGTTCGTGAAAAACACCATTTCACTGGAAATAAGTTGATGATAATGAGCGAAGAGGGCGGTTATATCTACTGGGAATACTTCAGTAATTATATTGTATCCTTGATCGATCGATCGATATTGTATTCAAGTATTATTTTATTATGAGATCTCCACTAGACAGTTTACGATTTTCATCAAGTGTCAGCCAATTCCATCCATGTGTTCGAATAATTAGTTTTTCATTTGTACATTATATTTCAATTGCTAACTGGTACTGGAACCTCTGACGAAAAATGAATCTATTGAAAACACTTTCCCAACACCAGAACAAAAATTACGGTCTCTCGACGCGCGTTTCGCTAATCAAGTTAGCGTCATAATGACCTCCTGAGGACGCTAACTTGGTTACCGAAACGTAAGTCGAGAGACCGTACTTTTTGTTCTGGTGTAGGGAAAGTGTTTTCAATAGACATTTTAATTTTTTTTTATTCTAATTAGTTTTGGTATACTTCACTGGAAATCTGTAACTGTAAAAAACAAACTATTAGATTGAAATTCTAAGAAAGATGATTAATAATACTATATCTATTCTGTTAAAAATCTGTTTTTCCGTTAATTAGCTGTTGCCCCAAACGAACGACAACTCTCAGAAATTGAGAAAATTGTGCGAGCTAAGGACTAACGGGGTCTTACCTTTTAACGTGTGATTCTTAACACGGTTGCAGAATCATCCCAGCTTCAACCAGATAAATTATCTCGAGAAAAATATCTGGTCGAGGCGGGAATCGAACCCACGGCCTTCCAATCGTGAGTCGGATGCACTACCACCGAGGCCAATTCCACAACATAGTCTTGATCATCTCCTAATGATGCTAACGAAACGAGCGTCGGATACAGTATTTTTGTTCCATACTCTTCTTATCAAGCATGAGATTATGTGCTTGAGAGTAGGCAGATTGAGACTTCAGGACAGATACATACTTCGCAGGTCTTGGAAATGGCTTCAAAGTCGAACAAATAAAATCTTTAGACACGGTTCTTTAGAAAACAAGAAGCAACTTTTATATTATGAATTGACTGACTATTTACTCAATGAAATTGAATAATACTACCCATGATAATTACACAATGTTCACAAACATTTTTATTTCAAGACGCGTTTCGCTAACAACTTAGCTTCCTCAGTGGAAGTTACGTTGTTAGCAAAACGCTCCTGGAAATAAAAATGTTTGTGAAAAGTATGTAATTATTATCTCAAGCCATCAATATGGAAAAGTTCTATTCAACTGAAATAGCTGGTTTTAAAATGGGACGGAACACCGTTTTTTCTGAAGCCATATGCATTCGTCTGGTGCCTGAGTATTTTGTCTGTTGGCTAATAAGTATATTAGAACACAAGTCAAAACAGAAAAATTTAAGCTATCCAAAATAAATATTTTTCTACACATCAGATTTCTAACACTTCACCAATCAAGTTGGCGTATTTGAGAGAGATGATCTTGACACTCAAGCAACGGTGAAAATTATTTTTCATAGTATCCAACCATAGTTGCAAATAAATTATTCTCACTATCTGGTCTCGCTGAGAATATTTTTTGAACGCCTTCGGAATACACACGTCAAAACAAATCAAAAACTTTAGAATAATACATCAAAAGTGACACACTGGCAAACGTTTCGCCACGGCTAATTTGAATAATGAGACTGCTCTAAATCTTTCTTGCCAGTTTCAATTTAGTATCTAGAAATATCTGGGCAGTTATCCTTTTATACAGATGAAATAGTAATGTTTACCCATGAAATAATTATTTATATACCTACATGAGATAGGTACTGAAATATGCCTCTAAAAATACCAAAAAGTTTTCTTGGATGTTCTTTAATGTTTTTCGTTCCTGTTCAGGATTTGTTTTAATATTAATGGGGATGTAGAAAACCAAAAGAGAATGCACTCAGTCATCCAGGCCAGTGAAATATTTTGAAAGCGTGTTTTTCAGTAACACTGATTAAAACGCAAAGGCTTCTTAAATTCATATTCGTCAGATAATTAAGTACCTAATTGAATCACTATTAGATCAGATCAAATCATGAAGTGATTATTTCAAGGACAATTGAAAATATCTCGGGTATGTCTGATATAATCAAGCATACCTGATTTTTATAGAAAGAATTGACAATTTCAATCGAGATTCAAAAGTAAAATTCGAGTTTACCATATTTTTGTTACTCACCGTATATATACAATTATAAAAAGTGTTTCAAGATTTGTTATATCAAATCATACTACAGTGTTGAATAATTCAAATTAATATTACATGTTGCAATATTCAACCATATGTAGTAAGTAAGCAGCCACTTGAAAACGATTTATCACTCTGCTGCTTAAGGCAGTAGACTGTAATTATAAATTATTGATATACAGAGATATTACCTTCACATTTCATAATAATTTTCCAATAAATATTCATTTCACTTCGAAACTAAAGCCATAATTCTATGTTATCGTCTATAAAAACTTCAATATTGAAAACAAAAATAAGCAAGTGATGGATATATTATTGAAGTTTAGAAATATTACCGTGTCCAAGGTATTTTCCATCTGTACGAAGGTGTGATCCAAAATTAGCGGTTCATTTTGAAAATTTGCCAAAGTGATGAAGGAATTGAGATGTTCTCTAGTGGAACATGTAGGCAATACCAGTTAGTTTACAGTGTTGGGGTTATTTATAAATTATTCGTTATTAACATGTTTTTTTTATCCATTAAAAATTTCTTATAGAGCGAGTTCGTCAGTAGTTTTTTTGTTGCAGGTATCGACAAAAATAGATTCCGTCATCGTGATAAGAATCCCCCAACTCATCATTCATTGTAAAAATGCTGGCAGCAACGCAAAACCTACACCAACAAAATAATACTACACCAACAGGATAATACGATGATATTAATGTTCCATCACTTGCCATCGCAGGTTTACTCATTTATATTTTTATAATTGTTAAGGTAACTGTTTAGTGTACAAGAATTATGATAAGTGTAAATAAAATTGTTTCTTTTTATAGTATTATTGTTATTTTGAATGAGGGTTTCGGTATTTCAAATTCAGATGAAGATGTATCATCTAGTTATGAAACCTTTTATAGAATAATTTACTTCTCTACCAAAATAAAGTGATTTTGAATATTACTGGTGATTGAAACACGTATAGATGTGTTAGAAATAACGGTTTTGTGTTAAGCTAGAACTCCAGTAATATTCATTACTACACCAAAGGTTCCAAACAGTACATCACAAGTAGTTATTTTTGTTTCTTGCAAAAAATGCTCTTTGCTAGGAATCGCACGACGAAAGGTAAAACCTTGTTAATATTTAGCTGGTACAAAAGGTTTGGTAAACCTGTGTAAGGTGTTTTCCCATAAGTCAGTTCTTATATAATGAAAGAGCTGTCACGTTGTGAACACAATACGAGACCATGTCACATGAATTTTTTAATATCTAAAGAAATATAAGCACTCGTAGAGAAACCTTATGAATGTGGTAGATATTTCTTGGTGAATATTATAGGATTTGATTTCCAGGAATGATGAATAATCTAGAGTTATTAATAAATAATAAATTATTCAGTTTCAAAGAAGTGTAGTCAAATTAATATCAATAAATTAGGGATAAAAAGAAATTACATACAAAAAAAATATGTAGAGAAATGAAAAAATGACATCTGGAATGAAAATGAAAGATAAACAAGTAAAACAAAATGATGGAGAAAAATAGACAGTGCATTTGTGAGTGCAATAAAGTCAGGTTTTACTTAAAACACTTTTCCACATCTGAACAAAAAAGCTGTCTCTCGACGCGCGTTCGCTAATCAATTCAGTATTATCAGATTATTCGTTTCCTGCAACGCGGCAAGAAACGCGGGAAAAATATTTTCACTAGAATATCAAGTGTGACTTTCCACTGAATTGTGATTTTATCGCTTCATCAATATTTGTAAAAGAAGAGACAAAATTGAAGATTCATTGCTACACCATTATATTACATTTCGAATACAATAAAATTTTCCGCTTCCATTTTTTATATTTGCTGGAATAACAATTCTTTTCGAGAGACGACCAAAAAACAAAACAAAAAAAAAGACTACTCAATATCCTTATCATTTCAGAATTAATGATACAAGAACATTTTTATGAACAAGATATTATCTACTAAAAAGTATTTTTCTTGAATTGGAAATGATTTACTCGTTTGGTTCAATATTTGTTTTATTTTATCACACACTTTAATGAGAGATTTCCACTTGAAAGTTTACTCAGGCGTCACAAATACTCCTGAGGATGCTATTGTATAGCAAAACACGTGTCGCGGTTTTGTAAACTTTGTGGAGGTATTTTGAATACGTAAACCCCTGAGATTTGAGGTCTTATCTATCCTTTGCCAACCTTCGGCAATGCTGAATTTTCTGGGTAGGCTTATATTTTGTCCTGAAACATTTTTTCGAGAAGGTAGCCAATCTTGTTGGTTACTTTTGGAATTGAAGGCAAAACGAATCATGTAATAATTAAAGATCACAATTAAATTACTGCTAAATTTCATTTCTATTCATCTCTTTAGTTGTGCGGATTAACATTTCATGTACAATAAAATAGTTGTTGAATCATTCTCCAATAGACCATTTTCGTGGATTATAGTTTGTTCATAGATTCTAAAAATCTCATTAATTGAAAATTCTTTTGAGTCCATACGTAATTTTAGTGTATTATCGGGATTAGATCCATTTAGGTGAATTTTTTTTTTAAAGTACGGTTTTTTTTAAATTTTTTTGTGAATTTACGTGTTTATTTCGGAGGATTTTGGAATATTAATAATATAATGGTTTAAATTGAAGGGGTTATATTTTTAGGAGAGAATAATTTTTGGGAAAGAAAGTTTTTGGCTTTGTGCTACTCCATCTTGATACAAAAAAAGAATGAGGGAATCTTCCAAAGAAATGAAGGGCATGTGTTTCAAGGCGAGACATCGATGTATAACTGTGAGGGTGACAGTGTTCCATGTTAGTACAATTTGTTACCATTCATTTAAATTAGAACTCATGGTAATGATATCTGATTTTTATTCCACAACGAATGTCTGAAATACAAACTGAGTAGAGAAAAATATCTTCTGTATAATTCAGTGTTCATATAGAAGTATTTGTTTGGAAAGAATTTTTTTTTCGTGTAATTCAATGTTTATATGAAAGTAGCTGTTTCAGGAGGACTTCCTTCCAGTTTGTGTCTGAAAGTTACTTCTTTGTATGATCTATACATCCATGTATGTTACTTATTTTCAAATTGATTACTTCCTTCTTTTCTTTGGAAGATTCCCTAATCCTTTTTTTGTATCAAGAGGGAGTAGTAAAAAGCCAAAAACCTTCGTTCCCAAAAATCAATCACTCCTAAAAATATAATCCCTTCAATTCAAATACGATTCCTTTTGGCTGGGATTAAATCAAATAGGTGAATGAATGTCATTACGATGTCATCAATTACATAAACAGATCAAGCTTATTCCATTACATTAAAAATCGTAATTCATGAATGAAGTATGTGTATTTTCTATGTTATTCAATTTGGCACTGAAGAGCCTTAAGGTATCTTACGGCGAAACATCGATGTATACCAGTGAGGATGACAGTGTTCCATATAAGTGCAATTTGTTACCATTCATTTAAAGTAGAACTCATGTGAATGATAACTGATTTTTATTCCACAACGAATGTCTCTTTCGTATAATTAAATGTTTATATGAAAGTAGCTGTTTCAGGAGGACTTTTTTTCAGTTTGTGTCTGAAAGTTACTTCTTTGCATGATCTACACATCCATGTATAGAGTTACTTATTATCAAATTGATTACTTTCTTTGGAAGATTCCCACATCCTTTTTTTTTGTATCAAGATAGACAAGTAGAAAACAAAAAATTTACCAAAAAAAAAAATAATGGTTTACCTTCGTTCTACTATTTTGATTGATTTATGAGCCAATCCATTCATCTTCACCTTTCAATAAGCGGTTAAGAGACTTTTTCATATTCTAGAGTAAAAACTCACTATTTTTCAGTGTGAACATAACTTGTGTGCTTTAAAAAAGATTATATAAAAAAAAGTTCAATTTTATTCAATCAGCAATCGACACAAGTTCCATTTGGTTATTTTCCAAAGGTTTTTGTTTCAAGCAATAATTTTTTTCCTGTTCCCTCAACTAAAAATCAAATAACAATTAGTAAAAGAATGGAATTTATTGTATGTCAACAATTCTTAATACTAGAAATTCAACAAAAACACAACTGTTGCTAATTTTTTCATTATTCTGAGGAAAATCAAACTTTTCGTAAGGAACAGTACAAAAAATAAACGAGATCTATAAAAATGAAAATGTAACCTTTATTAATTTGATGATATAGTACATTGCATATTTTGCTTTGCTGTTGGTAGATTTCCTACCTTTACTAAACAGAAAATCCTTTTCAGATAAAATAATGTCCTTAAATCTAGTAGCGGCACTACACCTACCAATTTTTATATCCGAAGTCCGCAGATGATTCAGTTTCAAAAATCAAATCAGTTGACTAGGGGAATTTGTTTTCCCCCCTTTATACCAACAGAGTATTCGATAGATTCAGGAAACGATTCAAAAAAAGTGTTAATGTACTGCAAAATTATCCGTAGGCCTAGAGTCGCTACAACATGAAAAAATACCGAATCAAATTCAAACAATTTACCGCGATTCCAGAACAAGAAAGTCCACTTTTTGAATCCCGACAACTGTTGAAATTCATCGAGAAATTATCAACTATAAAAAGATAAACTTAGGAAGACTCGTCGGGGGTGTGCCATGCAATTCTCTCTTCATAGAATTTGATAACTACTTGCGGACACTTGATGTTTGCCTCTTTGGCATACACCAGATCTGTATCATCGCTGCCTTTCCATTTCATCAGGAACATCAGCTGGCCGGTTGTGTCTGAAGCTCCGATGATCTTCTCGGCATCAAGACCTTTCTCGAAGGCAGACTTTTCTTTGTCCTTGATCTTACCACCCTTTTTATCTTTTTTAATATCAACTACAGCCTCGGATTTTTTGCCCTTTTTGGGAGCTTCATCGTCATCAGAGTCCTCTCCCTTCTTCTTTGATTTCTCGTCATCTTTCTTGCTCTTCTTTTCATCGTTGTCCTTCTTTTTTCTGGGTTTGTCATCGTCTGAATGTTCGTTGTCAACTTTCCTGGATTTGGGGCCGGCTGATTTCCGTTTTTTTTTCTTTTTCTCTTCCTCAGAGTCAGAGTCCTTTTTCTTTTCTTTTTTAGAATCGTCATCAGAATCATCCACTCGCGATTTTTTCGTTTTGGGCTCATCATCAGATTCGGGGGAGGCAGATCTGGCTTTGGATTTCTGAAATAAAAAGAAATGTATTGTAAAATGATTATGTACACTTCAACCATCCCAGGTCACAGCAATATTTTCAAAAGTCAAGACTCATCAACTATTGAACTATATTTATGCACAAGTGGATAATAATAACCTGGTTTTTTCACTTTTTTTAGATCTATCAAAAGCATTTGACACTGTTTCTTCCAAATTTCTATTGAAAAAATTACTAGTAATAGGCTTTCCCAATAATGTGTTGTGTTGGATAGAATCGTACATGGAAAACCATAGTTTAATGGTTAAATGTAATGTAATTACAACAGTTCCTTATGATGTGAAACTAGGTGTTCCACAAGGATTTGTTCTGGGTCCATTGTTATTCTTGACTTGCGTGAATTCATATCAGATTGTACGCTATGTACGCTAACGATACTACAATTATTGTTTCTGGAAAAAATGAGAATGAATTATCGATGAAAATTAATTTAGTTATTGACGAATTCAGTAGTTGGTGTCAACTTAACAAATTGATTTTAAATAAATCTAAGTCAGTGCTGATAAAAACATTTGTTAAGAGGGATTTCTGTTGTAATTTAGTCACTTTGAATGACATAAAAATATCAAAAGAAGTTGATTTTCTTGGATCTGTTTTAAATGAGAATCTCACCTGGAGAAGTCACATACAAAAAGTGTGCAGTAAACACAATTCCGCTTATTATTCGATCAAACAGTTAAAACGATGTTTCGATAGCAGTCGTAATTCAAAAACGAAATCTTCTCTACTTCTGCACAAACTGGAAAGAAAATTTCAAGAAAGTACCAAAAATCATTGAAAAATTAAATGAAGTATTGGAAATCAACAAAAAGTTGGTAGAAGAGAATAAAAAGTTACAAGAAATGGTTGTAAAACCTAATGAAAAGAATATGGCCGAAAATCTCAATTTTATTATCCAAGAGATGCATGAAAGACAATCAAGGGCACCTAAAATTATTGTATGTAATATCCAAGAATCAAATCTGAATAATCAGCGTGACAGAGACAAAGAAGATATAAAAAATATCAATGAAATTCTTGGTGACCTTTCTAAGGATGTAACCATCAGAAAGACTTTCAGACTTGGTAAATTTTCCAAAGACCCTATCGAAGTAGTTCTGTCGAATAGCGATGAAGCCCTATACGTTTTACGGAACAAGAACAAAATTATAGTTCCTGGAATAATTGTATTTGGTAACCAACAAAATTACAAAAAGAATACCACCTCTCATTCAAGTCTAAGCTTGCGGATCTCACTTCTCAGGGAGTAAACAACAAGAAGATCCGTTATATCAACAATATACCAACAATTGTGGATGTTTCTCCTGAGCAGAAGCAAAAAAACTGAAACAATATCCTAATATACCCTTTAATACTGATATCATTTATACAAATATACAAAGCCTAATAGCAAATCATGACCAACTCGTGCATGACATCATTTCTTTTAAAATATATAAAAAAGTTTGTATTGACAGGGTTTATTGATGTTCAATAATTAGCTTCAAGATGCATGGTGAGAACATACTTTTAGGCTGTTTGTATCGTTCACCTAATTCTAACTTCAGTCAATTTATGGATAATTTTGAAATTTGGGCAGAACATTTTTTTGATGAAAAACGCCAATGTATTCTACTCGGTGACTTTAATCTGAATTATTTAAATAATAATGACAGAAATGTACAATAATTCAAAAGTTTCACAGCTATACTTGGTGTAGAACAACTAGTTAATGAGCCTACAAGGGTGACTAACAACAGCAGATCTTTAATTGATTATGTATTGACCAATAGAGGTACCTTTCCAGTGAAAGCTCACAATACTCCCAAAATTGCCGATCATAGTGTAAAAACAATGTCGATTAAATTTTCATCAAATCTTAATAATGAAATTTTAGCAGGAAAAATCTTGATTTATTGAACACTGGATTAATAATGGAAAATTGGGATGTGTACTCAACTGATGTTAATGTTATTTAGGACAACCTGATGGAGAATATAAAAAGGCAAGTAGAACTAATTTCACCATCGAAATCATTCACAATAAAGAAAAATCAACTGCCCTGGTATGACCATGAAGTTGTTGTATGTAGCGAAGCAAGAGATAGGGCTTATAAAATATTTAAGAGTAGCATTGATGTAAACGGAAGACAATTGAACTGGAATATATATAAAAACCACAGAAATGAAGTGGTGAATCTTCTCAAAATGAAAAAATTAAGTTATTATAAAACAGAAATAGATAATTGTTCAAGGAATCCGAGAAAAATGTGGAAAACACTCAAAACTCTTATAAAACCCAATAATGCACCTATACCTACCCAAATAATTTATGAAACAACAATAGCTAATTTAGATTACGACAAGGCTGAAATATTCAATTCTTTTTTCATTGATAATATAGTATC
>WOGN01003177.1:0-15602 GCA_015342105.1 Leptinotarsa texana
GATGTGGAGAAATCTGCATCTGGTGACAGCGCTGCTAAAATTCATTTCAAAAAATTAATAAATGAGAAAGGGGCAATCTCTTGCTTATGAGGAAAAGACCATATTATTACAATAACGTCGAGTCGACGTCGAAAGTTTCTGTTGTTTTGACAAGCAGCATGCGTATGCAATTTCAATTCAACAAGAAGGGTGAAGGGGGGCTTAGCCACCATTACTTTATCGTGTACCCCCATGACCTACTAGCGTATATAAACCTAGTGGTACGTGTACCCCATTTCGAGAAACCCTGCATTACGATTACTGTAACAGATTTTTCAGAGAATATAAGCAAATTAATGTTTGGTTATAAATCTTTTCAATAATTGAAATATTGAATGTATACATTAAAACAATATTTAATTAAATATCGTACGTGTATTAATCTGCTTGGTCCAATGAGATTTTATCAAAAATGAAAATTTAATTCTATGTAAAAATATAATTCGAACTTTCTTAACGTTTAGAACATTCATGAAGACATATCGTAAATTAATTTTGTATAATTATTTCAGAAACGACTTTGGCAAATCACATGTTCTAAATTGGAACAATTTTTCTGCTGACTAGTTTAATGGAAGTTCTCTAAAGTTTGGAACTTAGAGAGTCTGGAAGAAAAGCTCATCATAATTGTTTCCTTTCCCTCTGGTCTAGGTCGCTTGCTCATTAGTTTTTTTCTTTCTGAAACTGTCCTCTATTTCGTGCAAAACTCTTCCTTTGGTCTCCGGCAATAGAAAATGAACAAAAATCGTGGCCACGACGGCAACAAGGCCGTATGTAAAAAACGTTGCGCCAGTTCCGAGATTTTGAAACATTCCGGGACTAGTTTTAACTACGGAAAAAAAAGCAGTGAACGCCATAAATGAAGAAATCCCGCTGCCCGCACTGCGGTTTTTAAGAGGGAAAATTTCCCCGATCATAGCCCATGGGAGCGGCACGAACCCCACAGTGATGAAGGCCATGTAGGCAACCAGCGAGATCATGGGAACGTACGAGGCAGATTTCAGCTGGGGGTAGCTCTTCGATAGAAAAGAATAGGCGCCGATCAAGAGGAGCGACACGGAAGTACCGACGCCACTGACTAGAGCCAGCGGCCGCCTACCAATCTTCCTGAGAAGAACGCACGCCACCAAGGACATCAGAACCCTAATCGTATCAACTATCAACATCGCTAGATACTCGTTAACGCCTTCCCCGATGGTTTCTTTCATGATCGACACCGTGTAGAACGTCAAAGCATTGATGCCGGCCCACTGGTTGGAAACGATGTAGAAGACGATTATACCGAGGGGTTTCAAGAATTCCGGAACAAGCAATTCCCGTAGTTTTTCCGGCAAAGTCTTTTTGTCTCCGGCTGGAGTCTGTTCTTGTCTCTCCAACATAACCGCGAGCTCTCTCTTGGCCTCTTCGGAGTAGCCTCTGCACCAGTAAAAGGATTGCTGTGCTCTTTTCGGTTGTCCTTTCTTGGCCAGCCAGGAGGGAGACTCGGGAACGAACAGGATTATGATTTGGCTCAAGACTGGTAGAGAGGCGCATATCAGGGCGGTTGTCCTCCAGGAGAAAAACGTTCCCAAGAGGTGAGAGAGGAACAGTCCTGAAAAAAAATACTTGTTTATATTACGTACTTCTCAAGTAACTATCGCTTTTCACAAATTGCAATATAATCTGCAAGATTTTTCAAAGATAGCACGATGGCCATTTTGTGATCAATGAGGGAGAATTTCAAAAATTATTCGTAGGATATCGATGGATGTCCCTGTAGGACCTATAGTTTTATGGAAAAATGCTGTCATTTTCTGATTTTCTATGTTTCCAACGAGTATGCATGTATGCAAAATTTCAGCTCAAGCGGTTGGTAAAAATTCAACAATTTTGTTGCCACACACTTTATGCTCAAAATTTACAAAGAAATTGATTGGTATGAGCCAACGATATTCCAACATGTTCTGCAACTTCTCTAATAGTTATTCGACGATTCTCCATAACAATTTCCTTCACTTTCTTAACATTTTCTTCGGTTGTTGATGTGCTGAGGTGAGCGTCGTCATTCATATCTTCTTTATGTATGTAAAAGTGTAAAGCTTCTACCACTTGTCAACATTTTTTCCGACTCAGAGTACAAATTCTTTGATCCACTTTTATACCTACCACCAACAAAAAATTAAACATGCTAAACAGCTGAAACCACGAACATTGTTAGAAACAAGTGTAACTCTATTAAAAAAATAAAAAAAAGCTAATCAAATGTACGTGGTCCGCGAAATTTGAAAATACACAAAATTTGAACAGTCTACCCACGAGAGATAAGAGGAAGATTCTGCGAAAATCATTAGCCCAAGTCTAAGTGAAAAAACCTACCTAGGGCTACGGAAAAGGAGATCCCCGCCAAGAGAAACCCCCTGTACGATGGCTGCGAGGTCTCCCCTATGTAGACTCCAGTGGCGGGTCCTAGCATGCCGAGACACGCCCCGGTCACGAACCGACCTGCCAGGATCATGTTTTTGTCGGAGGCGAAGGCGATCAGCAACCACCCTATCAGAAAGGGCAGGCAGGAAAGCGAGTGTGTCGCTTTTCTGCCGAACTGCTCGATGAAGACGCCTCCCAGGACCGATCCGGCTGCCATTGGGAGAGCGGCCATAGAAGCTGAAAAAATTCAAGAATGAACGAAAATTTAAAAACTGAAACTCACATAATTTTGAGCTTATAAAATACACAACTTTACACATAACAAATACACAACTTCTCGTTTGAAGAATACATTACTAAAGAAGTACATTCATGTGCATTAAAAACGGCTACCTTGAAATTTTAACAAATTTTCATCCTAATCACTTATCATTTTTAGCCCGATTTTGATAATTTTGATGGAGGATCAAGCTTGCTACTGATTTTCTTTCATTATCTCGTTTACTCTATCGAACTCTTCACTGTAATTCAATGTTTATATGAAATTAGCTGTTGTGAGAGGGCTTTTTTCCAGTTTGTCTGCAAGTTACTTCTTTGCAAGACCTACACGCGAGTTAAGTATATCTTCTACTAACTTAGTTTTCTTGATATTGCAAAGAAATAAAGGAAGCAATCATACAAAGATGTGTAGATAATGCACAGAGTAACTCCAAGACACAAACTGGAAGGAAACATTGAATTACACGGAATAAAACTACTTTCGAAACAAATATTTTTATATAATCACTGAATTATACAAAAAAAAACATTTTTCTCAAATCAATTTGTATTCCAAATATTCGTTATGGAATTGAATCAGATATTATTCACAGGATTGCTACACAATATAGTATAATAAATAAAATTGTTTTATCAAACTGAAGGTAAACGACTATAGACAACGACATGTGTTCGCTGAATAATCTCCGGAGCAGTTGGCCACTGAACCTAATTTTCATCGAAAAATCATCTTCAGCGATGAGGCTGAAGAATGAAGAATGAATGGTTACGTGAACAAGTCATTGTTTGGTGTAGATTACCGGATGGTGGTGTCGTTGGTCCATATTTCTTTGGGAACGACGTTGGCCAGGCCGTCAATGTTCACGGCGAGCACTACAGGCCTTTGACTACTAACTTTTTTGGGCTGATATGGATGATCTGGACACCAATGACATGTGGTTTCAACAGGACGGTGCCACGTGCCACATTGGATATTCTACACGAGCAATTTGAGGGCATGGTCATCTCATGTGTAGGTGATGTAAACTGGCTATGCCATGCCATCGGCCAAATTCTGCCTGATTTATGCGCCAGAGTCTTGGAAAATTGGACGTTTTGGATGCGCTCCACTCAGAGAAGCCGTGGCGGACATTTGAACGATGTTATATTCCACACATAAAGGCATCAGTAGGTCTTTGAAACGAGTGAAAAACGTCGATGTTATCTCACACACAATTTGTTTTGTTTGAATTTAAAGATAGGAAGCGCTAAATGGAAGACCCTATAAATGAAAGTGGTGAAATTTCAAGATACATGAAACACTGTCATCCTCTCCTCTGGTGGACATCCGATGTTTCAGCACAAGACACTTGCCTTATCGCCCCTTCAGCACCAAATCTGGATAACCATTTTAAAACCTAAAACCTTTCTTTCCTGAAAACTTATTGATTGGCTATTTGTTAAGTTACCTTTAATGGTGGTGACAACAGATATTTGGAATATCAATACAATAAATAAAGTTTTAAAAAACACGCTTTTAAAGAACATCGAACTAAAAAGTTAAAAATATTTTTTTAAATAAGCTTAAAACAATAACGAATGAAAAATACTAGTATTATTATACAAAAAGCGAGGGGCGCCTGATATATAAAAATATGGCACAAAGCGCCCACGCTTTTTTCACAATAATACTAGTATTTTTCGTTTGTTGTTGTTTTAAGCTTACTTAAAAAAATATTTTTCACTTTTTAGTCCGATTTATTGTCAAAAATAATTTAGTTCTAGTCACTAGTATTATAAATCTTTAACAGACGGCACACGAATGTAAAATTCCTCTCAAGCAACATAATAAAGTTTGAGGTCTCAAATTCTATAGTAATACTGAGATGCAGTAAGTCTCCAACAGAGGACGGACAGTTGTGAAATTTGTTTCGAAGTAAAGAGAAAATTTGCAATAATAATTTCAAAAAACAATTCAGTCTTCATGTTTTGATTTGAAGTTTCCTTCAAAACATTAATGGACTCAAAATATTTTTTCAGTGAATATTTTTATTTTTCAAATCAATCTTTTGATTTGATATGTATGTCAAGCACCTCAATTCTGATTTTTCGATTTTTTGGAATATTTGAGAAACTGAATTTTTTAGGTGTACAATTTACGATAAAGTTTTCATTGTTGAAATCCATATTCTGGTTTGCTTTCAAATAATCGAATTATATTTTAAAATGTATCTTCAATTTCGTTCAAAACTTTTTTTTTGTAGTAAATCACGTGTAATAGTGTAAATATTTAAATATTTCATCTGTAGTACAAAATTTCGCTAACACACATAATTCTCAAAATATGTTTTTTATATTGATTTTCTTTTGAAAAACCTATCAAGGAGGTTACGTATAGCGGCATCTGCACGCGAATAGCTCAAGCAATAATGGTTAGTTACGTACAGCGCCATCTGCTCGCGAATAGATCAAGAAATATCAATGAGGTTACGTACAGCGCCATCTGCCCGCGAGTAGATCAAGCAATAATGCCGAAAATTCTGTCAATACGAATCCTGAGCTTGAGAGTTACAAACAAACAAACATTCATACATACATGTGAAGCTAATATAAAGCGTGTAAAAAGGATTTTTATTTACATTCCTGTATGTCAGAAGTATGCGACCAATTATTGCCACCCATACATTCGAGATAAAAGTGGATCATCCTCTCGAGTAGAATGAATCCAAAAGAAAGACCGACGTGCGTTTCACCAACTTGATTGGTGCGATTCTTTGTGTAGGTACTTGAATCTCTAATTGATACAATTGTGACTTTTTGCTTACCGATCCAAGATGTATCTTCTTCGCTTATGATCAGAGTACCATTTTTATCTGCATGTAGCTGAGGAAGCAAAATAGCTGAGTAGCCAACCGTCATTCCTGAACACACTGTTAATAGTAGTGGTGCTGAAGCAACCAAAATCTGAAAAATAAGTTAATTGGGTAATTGGTTTGTTAGAATCATAAAAGTAAAGCAAGGCAGATCTGCCGGGGAAAGAACTTTTTGCAAAAATCTACAATCACACTAAGTTTGTAAAGTTGACGACTTGACTGGAAAATAAAAAATGGAGCATTTATCTTTCTTGAAATTATCTTAAGTGTAATTGTTTATTATTTATTTTCAGTCTTACCTGCTTCACTAGTGATGAAACATATTCTTGTTTTTCGGTTGATTCTTGTTTGTTTATTTTTTCATCTCTGTGGGCGTTGATACGAAATATTCGTGAGCAATTTTTGGAAAATTCATCGAGAGATCTGAAAAATAATTCGTTTATAGCAATCGCACGGTAGAAAGCAATACCTCGTTTCCTCGTTTATCCTTAGCTCCAGTTGAATAATAACAAAGCTAGAGAGGAACGTCACGACTTCCAGTCATCCAATGATACTCTTGTGAACAAGTGCTTTTTAAGCCAAACTTTTTTCTCCACCTTCGAAAAATATGAACGAGGTGTCATTCGATTCGGAATAGCGTGTGGATGATTTAAAAAAAATTAAGTATTGCTTGCAAAAATTGCAGAAGCTATAAACAATTAACTGGAAAAAAAATGGGGTTTCCTTTTTTTGCAGATATGTATTTCAAAAACTATTTGATAATTTTCAAATTTGAAAAACGATTCAAATATCTAGAGGAGGAAATTTACTAGAAAAGTTCTAACTCCGGGAACTGTAGGACCAATACTTATAATTTTCCCAGAGGATTGAAAATAAATCCTAAAACGGGTATTCTGGCTTTTTTCTCTTCCCATACAATGTAGCAAAAACAACCATGTCCCATTTCTTGAGAACAAAATGTATTTATACTTTTTATACCAGATTTTAACAATTCTTTTCTCCTTTGCTCCATTATTCTCACCTGGTTTTTTATGATTAAATTTATTATAGCTTTAAATTAATTATAACTTGATACGATGAAACAACTCAGGGCTCATTTATTCTATATTAATTAAAGATTACAAGCTTGGAACGGATACCAGGACGTATTTTCAGCAGTTGGGGAAAATTATAAATATTGGTCCCACAGTTCAGAGAGATAAGATTATTTTGGGATACTTTTTCCTATATTATAATCATTTTACGTATTGAAAGATATCAACTAGTTTTTGAGATTTTTGCAAGAAACGAACCCCCATTTTTTCTCATTTAATTGTTTATAACTTTTGCAGTTTTTGCAAACGGCACTTGATTTTTCTCAAAAATCATCTTCACTATTCTGAATCGAATGACACCTCGTTCAGTATCATTCAGTATACACTGGAATGTCCTTTAAAAATATATTACGTATTGCATAACAGGCCCGAGTGTATCTACATTACTTATTACATGTCTTTTTCATGATTATAACAATCGATTTGAAATTGAGTGCTAAAATAGGAACAGAGAAAGCGAATGTTATTTGCAAGAAAAACTTTCATTCAAGCGTGCAATGATTGCAATCTGATATCACTTCATGATATCAATATACCAATGAAGGTCACTCCAATTGCTCTCTGTTGAAGTGAGTTACGCTTTCCATGCTCTGAAGGCATCAAAACCAATATTTCTAACTTATAAACTCTTCAGCTATGATTTGGATTTGTATTTGATTTTTTGTCATTTGACTCGACTATTTTAGCAGTATGAAGATGGGACAGCCGTTGAAATTTGAAAAAAAAATCATTACTTACAGTTTCATTTCTGATAAAAACTAAAACTTGTCACCAGGGTTTTTAAACCGTAATGTTCTGAAGAAAGCAATGTCTTACACTTTCAATGTCGGTATTACATCAAGACTTTCACGTCGCTCTTCCAAGATCAAGGCACTAATTCTTGTTTTTCTCCCGCTACAAGTAACGGGATTGGTTAGGTTGAATACCTGCTGGTTGTAATTTGCATATACCTACTTACCACATACAGGATGTTTCAGGAATCGTCCTCCGTTGAGATTGTTGCGAAATCATCAATTGAATTGTTTGTTTCACTAACTGTGTCCATTGTTCTATGAAAGTTATTATTGTTGATTGACATAGATTTTTAGAAATGCGGAAAAGGTTTAGGATTACGAAACATACGATTGAGTAAATCGTAGATATTTTTCAAGTGTAATTGTTAGATTATTATTACAATAAGACTCAAATTAGATACATAATACCTAATTCTTGTTCATAAGGTTTTTATGAATATAGTTCATTATATTTAATAATTGAGAATGTTTCGTAATATTACAAAATGCTCCATTATATAATCTAGAATATCTCAGAATATTTCGTATGGTTTTAAAATATTTCAGAATACCTATATCAGGATATTTTGAAAAATTTCAAAATGGTTCGTATTAATTATTTTGAAATCATTCTGTGGATACACGATGGGGTACTTTTTATATTTCGGAAATAGCAAATTATAACAAATATTAATATATATCGGTTCCAATATCTATTGTTCACATACCTAATTGTAAAAAAATTAATTGAATGTTCGCATACATATCCTTCTGGTTCAATACATTTTTGGGCAAAGCTTAAAACCTTTCTTGCAACCTTTGAAACGGCACGATCATCGATGTTTCAAATAAATAATAAAATGGTTTAAAAAACTAAAAAAACACGCTTTTAAGGAACATCGAAGTAAAAAGTTATAAATATTTTTTTTAAATAAGCTTAAACAATAACGAACGAAAATACTAGTATTATTGTGAAAAAAGCGACGGGCGCTTGATAATACTGGCATTTTTCGTTCGTTATTTTTTTAAGCTTATTTAAAAAAATATTTTTCACTTTTTAATTCGTTGTTCTTTAAAAGTTTTTTAAACTAGGTATCAGCCGTAAATTGTTTGTAAAATGGCCATTGATATTTTTGTACAGCGCCATCTGCCTGCGAATAGATCAACAATAATGTCGGTAATTCTGTCAAATACAGATTCCGAGCTTGAGAATTACAAACATACATACAGGGGTTAGTCCATATACAAATATGCAGGTAAAGCTAATATAAAGCGTGTAATAATAATAAAAAGAGATGAGTGAAATGTCCGGAGGTCATTTAATAAATCGTTATCGTTCAAATATTATCTGGAGCACAGATACTTAATCTGTGTCTGGAGGTACACCGTCTTGATGAAAAAACGCTCTTTGGCGATCAGCTGAGTTGAGATTATCGAAAACCTCCCCCCATATGTTTCTAAGAAACTTCAGACACCGTTCACCTGTTGAAGGATTACAATGAATATTTCGCGTAAGATTGTCGTCATTACTTCAGTAATGATGATTTTTCTTTTACATGGGAGAGTGTGTACGAAAGAGTCAGTTTTGAAAAACATCAAAAAAGTTAACGTCAGGTGATGGTTGTTGAATAAAATTGCTTTTTGTAAATAATTAGTTTAATAGTCGTGATTATCCAATCAAAATAAAATGAGATACCATGACAGAAAAAATGAAGAGCCCTGGAGAGCCAGGGCTCTCGATTACCGTGACATAGTGCATCAGGTGTTTTTGCCACATAGTCGTACGGTCAATAAGGAGTATTATGTTCCGCGTGCAAGAAGCAATACGAAACAAGTACTTTTATAAACACTGTATAATAAAGATGAAGAAGTAGAGAGCCAAAACCGTTATTTCTGAAAAATTCAATAATCTATTTTTCATTTTCAACTAAACGATGATAAAATTAGCAGATCTTTTTTTCTAAAATTATATTTTATTCACTAAGTACCATCACAATGAACATTTTGATAAACATACCTCATATTTACATGAATATCTTGTTTTTGTTCAAAAAATAAAGCTATATAAATTTGATAAAATTCTTGAAGTACAATTACAGATGATATAGATGAATAAACACTTGAATGCCATGTTGAATCGCCTAAACCTGGAACGAAAAATAATCATACATTTTTTTAAATATATAGCAATCACATGGCGTAGAAGGACTATACTATTTCTTTAAAAAAACTCACTTAATTCTTAGTTTAAATTTGGAATTCAACAAAGCTTCGAGATTGAAATCGGAATTTAGTGATAAAAATGTTCAAAAATTGTGTCCGTTTGAATGTCATGTGTTTTTGTATAGCTCCATATCTCAATAAATATTTATTCAACTGTGTCGTGACAGATACTGATCGATAGAAAATTTTTTATTCCACACATTGATGCTGTTCATTTTTTTCCAAATTTCATTTTTTTTTACACTTTTCAGCTTATCACTATATTCTGCCTATATTCTCCCCATACCTCCTCTTTTCAAACACTTCGATAACTTTCTCACCGATAGAACCTTTGCCAATCAGGATCAGACAAAAACGGATTTCGTCGGCTTCATCGAATCCGGAGCACCCAATTTTTATGCTGATGGAATTAACCGAATTGTGTATACTACGTTGGAAAAAATTCATTGATTCAAATGGCGTTCCTTTCGAATAAATTGAATAAGTATCTACTGAAATATTACAGTTTGAAGTAGACTCACGAAAACGGACAAAATTTTAGAAACAACCTAATAAATTCCGACTTCAAACTCGGAATCTAGTGATAATTTTTTTCAAAATTATTTGTATCCCTTCGACGCCTTCGCACGTTGAAATTAAACATACCAATCACTTTTTCGTCTGGCCGCCTCTAAAGTGTCATCAGACTCCTTCAACAAGTATAACCGTATTCCTTTGATGTATCTCCTGAAGTAAATGAGCCAGTGCACTGTCGTCATGCTCAGAGGGAAAAGTTCTCTGTCTCTCCGGTTCATTTTATGCCACAAATTACAGGTATTCTTGTTGGAGAACTTCCAACTCCTAGTGGCGAAGTATGATAAGGTGTCTGCAAATTTGTGGATAGTTTTGTAGAGTTGCATCATTCTGAAATGGAAAAATGTTTGAAGTCATGTTGAGGAATCTCAATAGTAACCTGCAGTTTTGGGTTGACGAAATAATTATCGTACGTCATACTACGTTACGATTTTAGGTAGATTTAAGAAAGTTCGTCAGTACTTTATTGATTATTTTATGAAAAAGAAAATGAATATTTTTCCGATTCCACTTTTCCAGTATGCGAAACATTAGACAGAACCGGTCAAAATGTACTTAGTGTGAAATATGAACTGTTTAGTTGGGAAAACTTTTGTGAAATATATAATAATTGTAACCATAGGAACTTTCCAATAAGTAACATCAAAACATTTAGAACTGGCAAACCGTTTGAAAATTAAAATAAAATCAACGACTGATGTTAGTTCGGCTATCATTCTTCGATGTACTGAGTGCTTGGAATGTTGCTGCACTGAGAGAATTTGTTTGGATGCAATGTATCGGATTTCATATAATAAGTACCACGTCTACATTATCAAGAATAATAGGAGTAAATTTCATTGAATCGAGAAAGGTGATACAGAAAATGTATGTTTTCACATAGAAAATGTATGTTTTCATTCTTGGTTGAAGCAATCCATCAGACATTTTTTGTTGAATTCGGGAACTCGTCCGAAATACCCAAAATTCCACATTTGGGGTGAATTTTTGAAAGGAGTACCAATGTTCTTTCCACACCTTTTCACATCTGTACACCTGTACCACACGTGGTACGATTGTACCACTGCGGCAACACTGAGCACTAAGTGCAATGTATTATCTAAATAAGAGCTGTTTTGTAGAAGGAAAGGATGTATGTATTGAATCGCTAATGTTTATTGAATGCATGTGCATTCTTCAATCGTCCCGCTTTTACTCACCTCGGTTTGTTCCCCGTCAATATGGCAACAAGATCTATGAGGAATCCGGGTAGAGTGTGACAAAAAAATCGCAAGATCCAATACCAATAAAGATCAGGCGTGAATATGACGAATGCTTCCCACAGAGAGTTCAAGACGGGGAATTTTTCACCTTGGATGATGTTCAGCTCTATGAATTCCCTCCACGTTATCGGATTTTCTGCCGAAGAAACATAGTTGTATACTAGCATTTGATTGGACGTTCTGAAAAATTCAAGTGTCAATGCCATGCGTACGGAAAAGTCTGAGACACTCACCTTGTTTCGGGGTTTTTCGAAGAAACGTCCCAAGCGGCTGAGATAAGTCCTGCCACGCAACTATCAACCGGCACCACGTCTGAGGTTCTTTCTCTGGCGCAGGGCATCACCCTAAGTACTCCTGAAATAGCACCTGCTGCGACTCCCGTTGGGCCGTACAAGTTGTCGATCCAACCTTCCAAGGGTTCTTTGTAGGTTGATATCACTGAAAATTATCAAAATGATATAACAATTACTTGCTTATTCGGTGATGACTCTGATATCTTAATCAATTTGCCAGTCTGCGCTGATTTGATCGTCACCCGTGATGTGGCATTCAGAGATACTTACTTTAAATACTTCAAACAAAGTGTGTGTGAGATATCATCGCTATTTAAAAATAACTATCATTTCCAAATATATCAAAATATTTTTATTTTACGTACCGATAGATGGTCTGAATATTCCTATTGGTAATCCACCACCAATGTCTTTGATTAGCGATTCTGCCAAGAATTTGGTAAAGGTATAAGTGTTGGGCCATGCACCAAGTATTCTGAAAATAAATTTTAGAAATGTTCATTGTGTGTGTATACACCAACTATATTCTTTTATACTGATTGAAGTTTCTTACCGTGGAGTTAATAATTCGGCCTCGCTTTTATTTAATTTTTCTAACACAGCTTTGACATCTTCGTAACGAATCACGTGGTCGTATACTTTTTCGTCTATCTCGCTCCGAGGACAATTTGCATATGCGGTGGATACATATATGAGAGACTGAAAGAAACGCCCCATAGTTCAGCCATTCTCAACCCTACAGAGATATTTTCTCGAAATATTATAGTTACATTTTTGATATTCTCACCTTTAAATTCATCATTTGTCTAGCGAAATCTACAACTTCCTTGGTCCCGTTCACGTTTATTGTGTAGGCAAGATTTAAACTTTCATCGAACTTCACCGTTGCCGCCACGTGAAAAACTATATCAATTTTCGAAATCAGCGTCTGTCTGTCTGTCATGCAGATTCCCAAACCCGACATTGAACAGTCTCCTGGAATGGCTTCAATTCTGTGCTTGAATTTTGGACATTCTCTTTTGAGAGTGTCAAAAACCTGAAAAGTTGAATTCGAAGTTTTTACATTGATACATAAATAAAAAATGTAGTCATCTATGTTTTATGTAACTTCATCCATCAAAAATTTACTTTATCCCTATTTACAAAAATGAAAACCACATTGAAAACCGTCATTTAATTAGGACGTTTCAAACATTTTTTTGGTTTCAATGTCTTGTGATTTTGTAGTTCCATATCTCAAAGAATATTTATTTTACTGTGTCGTGGTATAGGAGGTTCAAAAAATAAGGTGAATGTTTAAAATTCGCGAACTACGTACATTCGATTGACGATTTTTTTATATTTTTATGTTGGTACACTTGTCTGAAACATATGTTCAGTTGTTTTGCATGTTCAACACAGATTAATCAGTTTGTTCGTGTTAGAAACTTTTTGCGTGTAGCTATCAAAAAAATTGGATCAAAGAATTTTCAATTTTCATCAAATTTTGTGTAAAAAATGAAATAAAGTGTTTAAAAACACTTGGAATGTTGATAGTGGTATACGGTAATTGTACTCTAAATCAGAAAAACGTTCACAAGTAGACAGGCTCTGCTCTGCTGCGTGTTCGGCGATTTTCTGCTATCGAAAAAAATTATTCAAAGTATTTGCATTAAATTTTGTGTGAAAAATAAATAAATTGGTCAGAAACATTTGCAATGTTGACAGTGGCATACGGAGATTGTACTCCGAGTCAGAAAAATTTTTTACGAATGTTTCAGGAGCTCGAGAAGATGGGAATGACGACTCATATCATGGACGCCCCAGGACATCAGTAACCTATGAAAATGAGAAAAAGTGAAAAAAATTGTTATGGAGAATCGCCGAATCACTATTAGAGGAGCTGCAGAGGATGTCGGAATATCGGTTGGCTCATGTTATAATAGTAATAGCCTTTATTACCCAACAGTTAAAAACCATTTACAGGGTTAACTAAGTACGTTAAAAAAGTTATATCGATCTTTATAATTACAAAGTTACAATTCAAGAAAATGAATGAATATTATAATAAATTGAAATAAAAAAAACTATATCAGAAAATTAAAAATTCTCCATGAAATACTTTGATGATGTGTGATATCAAAATTGATTTCACACAAATTTGAAATTATTGCAAATGCTAAAGATAGGTGACTTGAGATACAAATTGATTCAGGCCAGTCGGCTGTAAAAAGTTTTTGTACTTCTAGTTCTTAAATGAGACACACAGAAATTTATAAATGTTATGCAATGCTTATAATGAAAATTATGGGCATGATGCTTGTGGCAACGAACTTCGTTCCAAAATTGCCGAATTTTGACCAAAAAAACAGTTACATGACCATCGTTCAGATGTTCAGCCGTAACGGGTCATAATGAATCACATATATCTGGTTATGACATCAAAACCAAAGTCCAATCGGCCCAATGGACGAGCCCAGGAAAGCAAGACCAAAAAAGCACGCCAAGTTCGATCAAAAGTCAATGATTTTCTCACTGTTTTCTTCGATTACCGTGGTGTAGTGCATCAGGAGTTCTTTCCACATGGTCGTACGGTCAATAAGGAGTATTATTTTGGCATGATTCATGGCTTTTGAATCACAATAATGCGCCTGTTCAGTCGTCACTGCTTATTCGTAATTCTTGGCCAAAAACAACACCGTAATCACAGGATTGAAGAGACCCGTGAATAGAAACTGATGAATAAATAAATATAAGTAAAATGAAAATTCACCTTATTATTTAAACAGATAGCATATATAAAACTAAATCTTGGCATGATTCATCATACGTAAAAAATGTTTTTTTTATTAAAAAAGGTAATTTACGTGACAAGCTATCGTATCGTATGCATTGAGACTTGTGGCTCTTGTCCAAAACTGTATATTGGCCAAACTGAAAGAAAATTTTCCCAAAGAATTAAAGAGCATAGAAGTAGTTTTGTAAATAGAAAGACCAATTCCACATTTGCAAACCACCTATTAGCAGAAGGACATGAGTTCAATCATGAATACGATGTGTTACATTTAGAAGAGAAGAGTTTGAAACTCAATCTTCTAGAATATTTAGAAATCAATAGATTCAGGAATTCGGGTAATTTACTGAATGATCAAATAACTCTCCGTTACTGAATATTTTTTCAAAATTAGGTAGAAAACAGGTACTTGAAATTTAGGTACTTCTAATTGTAGAATGAGGTATATATTGCATTTAATGTGTAGAATCAGTTATTAACACACGACCGAGGAAGCCATCATATGGCGAAACACGTGTTGCGTTTTTGTAAAACTATCTAGTGAAAAAGTGTTTTTAGAATACATTAATTGGCAACCGATTTTTCTTCAGAGTATCATTCTTCGAACTAGGCTGAAGCAGACAACAAACAACAGGTTTGTCATCGCTCCATCTACCTGTGAACAAGGTAATCAACCGGATATCAGAAATTTGCCCAATTCTTCGTATAAGAAAAGAAAAGTTTTCACATGTAGTCACTGGGTATACTTGAACACTGGCTGTTAATCAAATCATGCATATAAGGAATAATTCCTTCAGATCACTCTCAATTCAATACACTGTGGGTAATGGACTGACACTTATCTTAAAACCATACTCCCCTGGCTTATACCACAAAGGGCGTTGGATTATATTCGACAGTTGTCAGTACAGGATTTTTCACTGAAGTTATTGCGGCAGTTGTATCGCCAACAGCATATGCAGGAATAACTTCAGTGAAAAATCCTGCACTGACACCTGTCGTATATAATCCAACGCTGTTCGTGGTATTACCCAGGGG
>WOGN01003178.1:0-15601 GCA_015342105.1 Leptinotarsa texana
ATCCTTTTTTTGTATCAAGATGGAGTAGTAGAAAGCCAAAAACTTTCTTTCCCAAAAATTAATCACTCCTAAAAATATAACCCCTTCAATTCAAACTCAATATGTTTAAGAATAGTTCAAAATATGTAATACATTACAATAACAATTTTTTTTCATATTGTGGAAAATGAAAATCCCCAAAAAGATTGATATTTCATCGTTTCTTTCTCTCTGATTTTATAAAAAAAATCTGTTTTTCCGTTAACCACCTTTCGCACCCTACGCTAGGAACAACTCTCAAAAGTCAAAACTTGTGTGAGCTAAGGACTAACGAGGTCTTACCTTTTAACGTGATTCCTAGCACGGGTTGAACGATAGGAAGTTGAAATCGATAGTTCGGCCTTGCGATTCGAACCACCGGTTCACACAGCGGTCAATTGAGTGAGTGGAGTAAACCACCCTCATCAACTCAACCGGTTACCGTCCCACCACATAACATAATTATCTGAAAGATCTACTTACAATGAATTGAGAATGAAAAAAGTCTAGCAGGAAATGCTAATAACATAGTGATGAATGAATACTCAACACACCTTCCTTATCACTTCCTTTTTTGTTTGGCATCGTTTGAAATGGGCCGTTATGTAGCTCCGTCAACTGTTCATTAACAACTTCTTGAAGTTGAGTCATTTCTGTTCTGATTTCATTGATCTGTTTATCTCTCAATGCTAAAACTGTGACATACTTTTCCTTTTCAAGAGCGGACAGGGCTACCTGATGTCTGAGTTTGTTACATTCTTGTTCAATTGCATTTTTTTCTTTTTTGAGATCATCTATTTGTGCTTTGAGTTTGTCCAGTGCATCCACAGATTGGCTTTCACGTTTCGCCCTCAACATATTCAATTCACACTCCATACTATTTACATTAGACTCCAGTTTGCGATGCTCACTTTCTAATTTTTGCTGCTCTAACTCCAGCTTGCGTTTTTCCTCTTCTAAAACTCTGAGTCGTGGATTCAATATTTCATTCTGAAAAACAGGAGGGGGAAAAAGAGATATTTTTTGTACCTAATAAAATTCATGAAATTTAGTCTATTACAAACAATTTGACTACAAAACTCCCTACTCAATCAATAATAAACACAAACATAATTAATTATTTCTTTTGTACTATAGGTGAAAAATTGACTTCAAATATAAAGGCGCTAATAAATCCACTAGAATATCTACAAGGTATATAGCTTTCAAGTAAGCAATACAAATATCGGTGATCATTAATATACCATTGAGGAAATCAATATAAGAATTCTTCTGGTATTATCGATGAATCTGTAAGAATATTAGAGAATTTACCAGACGAAGCATTATATACTCTAGCAAAGGAAATAAGCATATCCTTTGCTAGTGGTTTTAATCTTCCTCTTTGAAGATGATCACTTGGTGATCGAAACACGTGTCGAAGTTTTAAAAATAACGATTTGGTGCAGTTATAGTGCCATTCCATAAAGGTGAAAAGTTAGAAATTTATTCAAATTTCAGACTGACTGATTTATTCTCAACTTCTTCAGAAGTAATTGAAAAAAATGGTGAAAAGGATATTATTGATATTTTCAAACCATTATAACATACTCTACATTACATTTCGAATATCACATGTCTAAAAGCAAGTGGTGCAATTTTTAACTTCTTGAATTATGTTGGCCTAAACGATGAAGAAGCTATCGTAAGTTGAAGAATCGTTCCCCCGATATTTCAAAAATCAGTTGAGGGGTTTCCCAAGGATCCGTCCTAGAGACCTGAGTGAGATTGACATACATGGAACATATACTATGTTCGCGGATGATACCACCATACTATGGCAAGAAAATGATGGAAAATTGTTAAATGAGCAGGATATTTCTGGACACAGAAAGATACAATTTGGTATGATTCAAATTATTAATGTTTCGACGAAAATTTTAATTTTTTTTTCAAGCAAAAAAACTTTATTTAATTACTGTAATGAAAATTATGAAACAAAGCCATTTCCTAACCAGCATATGATGCTGGTACCTGAGTTTCATTAGTGTTCTTATTTCTGATATAATATCTAATTATATGAAATCAAATTAAATCTTTAATCAATTGCGTAGATGTCTGATTATTTGCACTTCAATTGAAAATACTATCCAAAAAGGAATTGATGATTATCAACACTTTTAAAATGGAATCAATGAAGACTTACATTTTCAAGCTCCAAATCATTAATTCTCTTCTTATAAAAAACAACATTGTTTCTTTCTGCAAGCAATTGCTTTTCCAAATTTTCTTTCTCATTCTTTAGTTCAGTGCACAGCCTTTCCATCTGCCTACAGCTGGCCTCCAATTTAATCGTACTCTGTTCCATGATCCTCTGCAATTTGTCTTTATCCTCTGTCGACACACATGGCGGAGTTTGAGTAACTTTTTCAGATGTAGAAGTTTTTAGTTTTTCCTTAATAAAAATATAAAATGTGAGAAATACATAATACATTACTGATTTTTTTTTTCAGATGAACCATCATAGAGAAATTTTATTATCAAATTAACTGCATGCATGGGGGTCTTGTAAACAACATTGAACACTTCGGCTTATTAAAGCATCTGACATTTGCACTCTTCAAGTAGAGTGGGCTGAGGTTGGATACTAAGGGGTTCATCATTTCTCCACAACCTTAGTCTATCATAGACATGTAGTTGATATAGAGTTTCCTGACACCGGGCATAGGCCCTGCAGCTAGATGTTTGAGAGCCTTATGCATTTGCTGTTGGCATGTCCAGCATAGGCAGTCTCAATCTATATTCATTAACACTCCTAAGAGTCCTTGGAGTCCATCTTTGGCACACAAATGTTTCCTCACCTTCCGGGGGATATATTAAATCCATTGTGGTGAATGAGAAGTGTCAAAATTTATTTGAACTATGCATTTACCAGGCGAGATGGTAGTCGGTTGGGTTAGCGTGAATGGTTTGTTTCAGTTATTCAATAGACTGCTGTATGAACCAGTGGTTTCTGCCCAGAGACCGGACAATTGATTTTCACTGTCTATCGTCCATCCAGTGCTGGGAGTTATACTTAAAAAAGAAAACCACGTTAATCCTTAGCTCGCATAAGTTTTCACTTCTGTTGTTTGTAGGAGAGGGACAGCTGGTTAGTGGAAAAACATATTTCAAATTTTTGAACAGATCAAGCTGATACAAGCAAATAAACCTGATGTAGACCTTGTCGACTATAGAAGTAAGACAATATTCGTTTTACAGTTTTCAACTTTGGTTGAGATGAAAATCATTCAAAAAGAGAAGGAAAACAAATAAAATATCGAGATTTTCTCTTCGAATTCTGCAGACTTTCTTCAGAACACAATTTTTTTCATTTTCAATTCAATTGTATGAAAATGTCTCATAAAAACAAAATTAATATTTTCCATTATTTTTTTTATTTATTTACAAACTCTACAGACCATGGCCCAGTTACAAAGTAGGAAAGGTAAATATTACAAATAGATTATGTTCATACAACAAAATGACAAAAAAGTTAAAAAAATTATTTGATACAACCTATTTCTGAAACTGGCAAATTTTGAAAGAATATACCACAGTTATTTTGTACATTATTATAGACATTGCACATAGCATTTAATGGAGAATTTTGATAAAAATTTGGTTTTGCTGATTCAATATGAAATATGGGAAATGATCTAGTTTCATAAGAATGTACATTGATATTGATTTTTGATACAAGACAGGGATCATCCACTTCACTATGTATAATCTTGTGCAAGTACATTAAGTATTCAAATACTCTTTTTTTTTCTCGAGGGTTTGTATGTTATATTTTTCAAATAGCACTACTTTGGAAATATCAAGATGATGGTTACCTGATTCTTTAAAGTGAAGATATCTCAGAAACTTTGTTTTGAACTTTTTCAACGCTGTACTTGTGACATTTATAATGAGGACACCAGATAATGGAAGCATATTCCAAAATGCTTCTAATGCGAGCGATATACAAATGTTTGATGCAGGTAATATTGTTGAATTGCCTAGAGTTACGAACTACAAACCCATACATCTTTGAGGCTTTGTTTGTTATATTCAGTATATGAGATATAAATGATAATTCATAATCAGAAGTAACACCAAGGTCTGTAATTTTTCGAGTTCTATTGAGTTTCATACCATCCATCTTGTAGCTAAGCATATGTTATACTCACTTTTTTCGTTGAAAAACAATTTATTCTTTTTTGACCATTCAAAGGTGTTATTTATATCATTAGGTTGATGTACACATATTCTAAACATTTAATTCATCTGCAAACAAAAAGCAGCGAGATGATGTGATATTTTTTACAAGATTGTTGATAAATATAATAAATAACAAAAGAAACCTGGAGAACTTTAGACGATGCAATAAATGGACTGGACTTATGCCCTATCACTATTTATTACACTTTGTTTTGGATTGGATAAATATGAACTGAAAAATTTTATCAATTGGGATGAAAACCAAAATCATATTCTATATTTGAGACTTTATCAAAAGCATTAGCAAAATCCGTGTCCACTTGAGCATGACTATCCAAGTTTTCAGCTATAAATTGGATTACATTGCTAAGATCAGTAACATTGGATCGTTTTTTTTTATGAAGTCATGTTGGAACTGTGATATATTAGGAGAAACTAATCTATAGATATTCTTTGAGAATGATAGTCTCGAAAAGTTTGGCTGTTGCTGGTACCACTACCACCGGCATATAATTGATAATATTGGTTTTGTCACCTTTTTTGAAGACTGGATCAAGAATTACTTGTTTCCAGATGTCAGGAAATGTTTTGCTTCTCAAGGATGGGTTAAAGATTGTTTTCAATGGATATAACAAGAAGTTGACAAGATCTTGGAATATAAATGGTGGTATCTTATGAGGCCCAGTTGACTATTTTATTTTTGAATTCCTAGTTGCATCAATGACGTCATTATGATCTATATAGTGCATAGGTATCAATTAAAGACTGGTATTATCAGTAAAAGCTGAACCATCAACATAAGTCATTATAAACAACTGAAGGGTTTTGCAAAGGCATTAGAAATATCAATGTCATTTGAAGATTCAATATTGTTTAAGTGCTACTGAACCTTGCTCAAATATAATGTGTAGGCTGAATTAATGTCGTTTTTCAGTTTGCTTCTCAATTAGTGAAATTTCTATGCTAATTCATGGTTACTGTTTTGTCTTCATTTTAACCTTACTTTGTTTTTTTACTTTGATATCTTTTATTACTTGTCTGCTGGACCATGAGGGGTAATTTATATTTTTTTCATTTGAAAATACAAATACTAAAAATTTCATTAATTTTACTATTGAAGAAACTCAATGCAAAATTAGGATCGGTAAATAATTCTAGACCACACCAGTCAACATTAGCAAATAGATGATACATGAGCTCAGTATTTGTTCTTCTGATGTCGAAATATTCAAAATTATTAGCAGATAACCCTTGGTTTTTTTAATACTAAAGTGACACCTCAATACAGAGCAATGGATGATGCCGGTCCTCCATCACAAAACAGAGCTCATTATTTGTTACTTTGCAACTTTCACTCAAGATTACTGAGTTTACTGAGTGTCCATTATAGTTTCATATTCAATTGTACTGTTTAGTATCCAGAAAGTTCAAGAAGTTTAGGAATATTTCTACATATGTGTCCCTCACCATGTTTGAGGAGTAGTACTCATGCAAGTGAGGTATGTTAAAATCGCCTATTATTAAAAAAATCTTATTATAGATAATATACTGGTTGTCTAAGTATTCTGTACATTGTTCTAGAAATATAAAAATAGCAAAAGTTTAACACTATTTTCGTATGGTAGAAATCGAAAACTATGACAATAGCAAAGGTCTAACACTACTTTGTTATTGTAGAAATCAATAAAACTTACTGGTTTGTCACTTAGAGACTTCGAAGAAGTTCTCCTAGGAATCATATCTACAGCTTGTTGTAAATGAACTGTTGATGCCACTTCAGGGGGTACTCTCTTCAAAGCATATTGCATATCAGCCACCACTTGTTGCAAATTACTGTCATCTAGAAAATATATTTTTTACACAACTCTTTAGATTCACCTCATATTTAAAGTTTTTATCAACCTGGTAAAATAGCCTGAAGTTGAAACTGCAATTCCTTAGCTAGAAAATGTAAAGTTCGCAGAGGATCAAAATTGCCAAAGACAGAAACTTTCTCTCCACTTTTTTGTTGTTTTAGGAGTTGGGCCCACGGTTCCCTGTCCACTGTTGTTGATCTTGACCTTTGTCTGGGGTTGGTTGTTTTAACAGTAACTTCCACAAAAGCAGAATCATCTGTGTATTGCGGACCAGATCTGGTAGGACTCTGAGAAAGTTTGGGAGAAGGAAAATTTTGTTGTTTCACATTAGATTTGATTTTAGACAGCTGGTTTTGATTCACTGAGGATTGTTTCCTTGAGCGTTCTGTACCCTTGGAGTTTGCACTATTGGGAGTTGAAGATTTTTCTCGGTTGAGAAGTCTTGCCATGTACCGTTCACAAGCTATCGTTTCAAGATTTATGCTGTTCGAACAATTTTTCAGCCTTTGTGTCATGTTTTACGGATCTCAACACTTTTAAATTTGAAAACAAACATTTAAAAATTCGAAATCTTTTTCAAAGTGACAAGAGAGGTTAGAATGAAAACACTTGTTTTCATAAGTTCCAGTGCCCGCCAGTACGGTCTGAAGACAGAAAATGCATTCATTTCATTGGTTGTTTCGGTTGCGTTAGGTGTCAGGTTAGATACACTATACACTGCTTAACCGTTAACACAGGCTATACAGGGCGATGAAAATTTTTTCCGGTATACGATTGTCAAAGAAAGTAAATGAGTATGGAAATATTCTATTTTTGGTAAATCTTTCACCAAACACAGTACCTATCTACTTTTCTTTCTCATGCCCGCAGAATGGTGAGAGGTTGATTACTAGTTAAGAATTTTATGATTTATGTCGTGTAATCAGATTTTGAAATTTTTTATAACCTTCATGTGCAGTTATTAATTTCCCAACTGACATTTTGGATTAGTTTTTCAAGGACCTATTTCGCAAATTGTCCGTAGCTTAGTGTGAACCAAAACCTGCCACTGAAATAAAGAGATAATAGGTTGGATATTTTTCAATATTCTAAATTCTTGAAATGGAATAATTATAATTGGTAAAATATATCAGAGATGTATTCATTAAGATCAAGACAGTCGTCCTATATTCTACGATTTCTACAAATGTTACGAACTATAAACCTCCATTACCTTTTATGGAAACTTTCGATAATTTCTAGATAGATATATGCGAAAAACGATCCATTAGATTGGCATTAAAGATAGGTAAAATATTTCAACACGGACAAGCACGGTGGTCTGAGTGCACTCAACATAACTTAAAGAACGGCTAGAAACTAAGTGAAAATGTTTGCAATTGTTGAGACCGGTACATGACAACATGAGTTTATAGGCCCTTGAAAGTTTAAACAATCAGAAAATGTGAAATGAGATCTATGAATAGCAAAAAACGAAACATTCTAAATAGCCTTATATGAAAATGTTTGATAGTTTCTAGAGAGATATATGTGAAAAACGATTTATCCGATTCGCTCTAATGCCCATATATTGCTGTATCGAACCGATTTCATATACCAAAGAAATCCAGTGCCACTCAATATAACTTAGAGAACGTCTACAGAATAAGTAAATAGGGCTAGCAATATTTGAGACTGGTAAATGACAACAAGTTTTCAGACGCCTCTGAAAGTTGAGAAATGTTGAGAAAAAATGTGGAGTGAGATCTATGAAAGCGATAAACGTCCGAGCCAAACAGCCTGTTGTACATCTCGATACGAACCAAAATACACCAATCCATTGGTGTATACGGTCTTTAAATTTTCTCTTCCTAATTAATGTATCCACTATGTTTGAATATTACCCGTTACTTTCAGCTATCTCTCTGATAATTTTTTTCTTGATATCACATTTTTATTTGTTCAACGGGAAGGTGACCGCCTCCTTAAATATCCTGGGTGGTCGAGCCAATTTGGGACTGGGACTTGATAAATTATCAGTTTTGTGGCGTTCTTGCAAAATTGTTCTGGGAAATTAAATCTTGACCCTGTTCTTAAAGCTCGACTTGTCTCTAAAATATTAATGACAGCTTGTAAATTACACAATACACGAATACTTCTGCGTTTTTAGGTATTTAATCGGCACCTGAAAAATCTTAATCTTATAGTGGAGATAAGGTGGTAGTAGTGGCCAGATGACCATTTTTTCCAGCGGCATGTTCAGTTTTACACCAATTATCCCTGTTATTGCAGTGACGTGTCGTTTGGAATAGTTGAAAGTTAAAGTAAATTTTGAAAGCCTCGTGACTTATTTATTGGGTCGAAAAACATGTTTGCAAGGATATGTTCGTTTCACTATATAACTCGAAAACCTACCTTCAAATATGCAAGTTCCTGATAAGAGAACGCGCATTTTCCGAAAAAAAAATAATTGTTTTGTACATCCAAAAATCAACAGGAATTTGAAGACACTTAAATGAATATAATAACTTTTTGATAACTAATAAGAATATCTGACGACCTGTGGTATTTATCTGAAGAGCGACTTCTGCTGTTTGGAGTATTTAAATTTTTCCGAAAATGAATAATTCTTATAAGACGCCGGCGTTTAATTCTTCCTCAAAGCTTTTTTCAGAATTATCTTAGTCGTTGCAATGGTATCTGGTAAATCTAGTTACTTTTTAGGGAATCTTGGAATGAAATTACAAAGTCGGACCCGCTATTTACTTGTGGAAAATGGTCATTTTGATCTTAGAACTGTCACAGCCTGTCAAATGTAGGAAGAGCTTTCTGAATTCCGTTATGGTCCCTTCCACTAGATGAACTCTCACTGAAAGACCATGAGAGCAACAGAGAAAAAGAATTCTCAAGTCTCTTCTTAGATTTGATAAGCTGTACATGTAAGTCTCCAGAGGGTGTACAAATCTATTACTATTTGCGGTACATACAAACTTTTATGTAATGCTAGTCCGTTATTGCATTCATAATATGAATATGTAAATGTTAAAAAATTCACCTTTTACCTTTATGATAATTGGTTTGTAATCATTGCTGAACAAATGTTGCATTATTTGTTGATTACCTAAGAAAATTTTTTAGATGTCAAACATATGATTTTTAGAATAATGGATCCTCATTTTTCAAACCCTCCAAGACAATACTACCCGAATCTTTACCGACAATTACCTATATATGCAGAAACGAGCAACTCGATTTATTTCAAACTAAAAGGTTGAACGGAATACTGCAGCTCTACCTCTTTTTCGCTATCAATTTTTATATATCCTATGTTTTTACAAATTTGTTTCAAAAATATGTTAATAATTTCCACTTATCAACTTTCATTAATTGAGTTCTTGTTATCAATATATATTTTACTAGCGATCCGCCCTGGCTCCACACGGGTGCAATGCTGATATTAAATATACATATGAATGAGTGCGATCGCTGCTAATCATAAAGTGCTACTAAAGGGCAAAGCGTCGCTAGCGCGCTAATTATAGGCACGAGTCGTCGGCCCCTTTGCCGGTACCGCGGCAACCGTTATGTCCCTTCATTTTAAATCTGTACTATCTTCGAGAATATTCATTTAAATCATATGGTGTGCTTAAAATCACTTCGCAAATAAGCCATTATTTCTCGAGGATAAAAAATGGTTATTGTGGGTCATCCCTAAAAGATAGACATACGCCGTAGCGGACTTTTTTTAGAGCTTTTCAAGGTATACAATAGTGTAGTACATTTTTTGATCTGTCTCTTCAGTCAGCGTTTGCAAAGTAAACGCAAAAAATGTGTTTATTTACTCTATCTCCTAAAGAAAAACGCATTACAATGAGCCTTTTTCCTGAGAATAGTACAGCGAACGTGTCACGAGAGACAGCACTAGTAGTAGGGACAAACATACAACTATTCACATGTAAAACAGTGTTATTTACGTAATATTAATTTATTATTTAAAAACATGAATTTGATGTAAAAATTATTTTGTGCTAGTATAATGCCAACAAAGTATTGCTGTTTTGCGAATTTTACGTCGGATAATCGACATCTGGAAAAAATGTTTTTTTAAAACCATTTTTAAAACCTCATATTAATGGGCTTAGATATAAGAAATGGATACATGCTTCGAGGAGAGTGGATTTAACAGTGCAAAAAATTAATAAATATTCATAAATATCCTCTAAACATGAAATGAATAGTAAATTACCATTGATTAGAATGAGATACAACCTCAATTATTAATTAAATCATATTCACTTATTACATTTAATTAAATTTATTTAATTATCATCTATATTTGATTCGTATTTCACTCGGAAATAAATCTGAAATTCATAATTATTTTTAATTTCATTTATTATAGTTTGAATCTACCGCTACTCTTTTACTGGAGTCTGTATATTAACCTGTGTATTAATTAACTTTTTTTCCAGTTACATTTAAATTACGGCATGCAAGCCAACGTTTTAACGTTACAATATTGTTATCCTTTACAGTTGCAAATTTTAGTTTTGCTCCAGGAACATTTTCATCTGTTAAAAACATTATTTTTTAATTGTACTTTACCATATGTTTATATGAGGATTAGGCAGAGTTTGTTCCTACCTAACTACTAGCGCTGCTAGTGAGTGAAGATTCATTGCGTATTCTCAAAGATTTAAGCTATGTAAAGCATATATAGGGACAGACAGTGGGAAGCGTTGTTATATACTATGTAGTGATTTTTCTATATTACCAATAACGTCGTCACAACACTTCGTTATAAATATGGGTTAGGACATTACCGACCCTACCTTCTACATTACTGGTGGACGTAATAAGTGAACCCTCTCACTTTATTTGTCAGCAACATCGGTCTATTAACGACGGCGTTGCCAAAAAACTGAGACAACAATTGAACATTTCTAGTCTCAACTTATAAAAATCAATTTGAATTCTCCAAATAAAAAATCTTGTGAATTGATTATTGCATTACTGAAAAAGTTTATATTTTTCTTTAACTAGCCTAGTTTTACTCTTATATGTGACTAAGAGGCAGTTCACAAAATACTTGAAACGTTCATCTTCGTACTTACTGAAAATCACTTTTGAATTTTGGGATTTTTGCCAAAAGGAAGTTGAAAGAAAAATCTCATTATTGCAGTATGATTTTATGAAATCAGTAACCTCATTCATTCTCATTAATGTGAAAAATGCTCGAGAAAATGACAAAACATATCAGAAATAATTCTAGATATATTTCAGTGTTGAAAAATGTGTTCATTCTTCCACAGAACATTATTTTTCAATCATATGAAATTTCCTGAATTCAGAAAAATTTCCAGTTGATTGTGGCAACGCTTCTTCGACGTGTACGGCGGCGGCGACGCCCATCGCCGCCGGCCTTTGACGTCACTGTAACTGCGCGCGTTACCTTGGCAACTGCCGACGTCACTTCTCTTGCTTGCGCGAGATAATGGTTTGGATTTATCCTGGTTGGCCCACATATCCGTTTCAGAAATAGTTCAGGATGTTCAGGTCGGTCTGAGAGCAGAGGCATTAGATGATGTCTTCTTGAGATGATTCTGCTGAATTTTAGTTTGTAGATCGGGACTCTAGTGGAAGTATCGTGATGATTTGATATAGTGGAGCCCCGTTTTCGATCGGGCGAATCGGTTGGCTTCTTAATCGGCATGACTCATATTTCTTGAAGTGATAGATTTAGCTAGAGAAAAAGAAATTATAGATTTTTGAAGGCGAATATATGTTTTAGAATTAGACATAAAATTACCGTAAAATATAACGGTTTCGGTGAACCAAATTGATGATGCAATTTTAGCTTAGGCTGTGTATGGGATATTTTTTGTAAAATATATTGAACGGATTTTGATAACGTTAAAAATGTATGTGAACAAACTTTTCAAACAGATAGTTGGGAAAGTAACGCTCAAACATATTATTAGCTCAACAAACAATATTATTAAAATTGTCGAAACATATTGGCTTTGATGTTTTTTCAATTGAATATACAGGTTGACGTCATCACCGATCTTTTGACATTAGATTATCAAGGGTCTTGAAAAAACATTTTATCAGAAATTGAATTATGTGTGTACCATGTATAAACATCTACAAGGGCACCAAAATTTCGAAATTTATTCGTACCTAACGAGACACGGTGATTTGATAAGGCTTCAAAAACACTCAACTAGCAGAACAGTAGAATATTTGATGTCAACATTGGGACTGATAATAGATGCAAATAAAATTTGACTTGTTGTATATATTCATATTCATTTAAATTACTTGTTGTAAGGGGCCATATTGATCTATATTGAATGCACAATGTATTTTAAAGTACTTAATAGGATAAGGATTAATGCTGTATTGCTTAAAATCGCTCCGTAAATGAACTCGTGAAAAGAAAAGGATAAAAAATGGTCTTGGTGGGTTATCCCTAAAAGATAATGATATCCCGGACTTTTTTATATACCTCCTTTTTGTGGTGTACTATACTGTATACATTATTTTGATCTATCTCGTAGGGTTGGTTCAGCCAGCGTTTGAAATGTAAGCTCAAAAAATGTGTTTATTCACGAGATCACATTAGAAAACTCTAAAATTTTCAATGTTTCTCTACTATATTATGCCTGTTATATACCTATAAACCTTTCTCTTGAATGACTCTATATATTAAAAAACCCGCATCAAAAACTGTTGCATAGTTTCAAATATCTAAGTATACATAAGGACAGACAGCGGGAAGCGAATTTGTTTTATACTATGTAGTGTCATGTATGTATTTTATTTCCTAGTTTAGTGATCCACTTAAAAATTGTTTTCTTTTCTTTTTTCTTGCCGATGTTTCGAATTAATTAAATTCGTCTTCAGGGCTCTGTAACAATGACTATTATCGTTTCAATCGAATGCCTTCATCTGTGATTCAAACGAATGCCTTCATCTATGATTCTGATATAGAAGTATACGTTCTTAACAAATTACAGAAAGAAAAAGATGAAAAAAGGGTAAATTATTCAGGTATTTTACTTATCAAATTGAAATATGCAGTATTAAGGTCATTAGCATCCCTTCTAGTGTTAACACTATCGCATTTAAGGATACGTATCATTTCGCTCAGTAGTCTTTTGGATAAACATGATTGAACATCTAAGGTTTTTTATATTTAGTTTCTCAGTCTCTCATGTGTTCTGAAACTAGTGTTTTAAGATACTGTCCTGTTTGACCAACATATTATTTGTGACAGCTTCCGCAGTTCAATTTATACACTATATTGGATTTGTTTTGTGGTGTTTTAATTTTTTGTTTTGAGAAAGAATGCTTTCCAACTGTATTTTGATTTGAAAAGGCCACTTCAATTTGTTCTTTACTGAGTAGCATTCCAAGTTAATCAGATAAATTTTCACGAAATTCAATTTGTATGTTATTGTTAGTTACTTTTGAAGACGGTTGTTTTAGTTGTCAAGTGCGTCACTGATAAGTCAATGGTATTAAACTGGAAATTATAAACTGTGAGATCATAGTCATTTTCAATTTCATCAGGTTGGACATTTTTTCCCTTACCCTTTTAACTTAGACTCGTCAGGAGAACGAATGGTTCATAACGTAAGGTGTTTTGGTGGCGACATAAAGGTTAATAACCTCTATGCTGCTCTGGCCTTGTGTACCTCTTCCTGACTGGGGTATTTGATGAACAAACTGTTCATTTTAACAGACGTCGTGGGGCCTTCACTCAACCCAGCGACGGGGCCTTCTGAATCGAGTGGGGTCGTCTATAGTGTAATCTACAGCTTCCCTAAATAATGGGTTATCATGACTCGAAAACTCTCTGTTCCCTCGACTGAATGGACTGCCGTATAGTTAACAGCTTCAAATCTCTGCGAATGGCTTCATTCCGCACGAATCATGGAGCATTCACCGTTATCCTGAGAAGTTTGTTTTGCAAACCTTTCTAAAATGGAGAGGTTTGACGGAGCGGTTTGTCCCCAAGCGCCTAAAGCATACATAATGACAGGCTTGAACATCGTATTGTATAATAAAATCTTATTTTCAAGATTGAGCTTGAAATTTCTGTTGATCAGAGGATAGAGTTTGACTATCCTCATTTGTACTTTGATCTTGATATAATCGATGTGATTTACCCAAGTGAGTCGGCGGTCTACCCAAAGACTTAGGTATTTGACTGGCGTTTGCCATTCGATTTCCCTGACTGATATCGTGAATCTTGTTCCTGGAGAAACTTTACGTCTTCCTAAATCTATCGCCTGAGTTTTTTTCTGGATTCACCCGAATCTTTCATTCCAGGTACCAGCGTTCGAGGTCGTCCAATGCGCGTTGCGTGTAGACGACCGCCAACCCTCGACCCATGGAAGACGCGAGGAGAGCCGTATCATCGGCGTAAAGAGAAACCTTCACGTGATCGAACCTCGGAAGGTCGCTCACGTAAAGGCTATATAGTAGTGGAGACAGCACAGCTCCCTGAGGCATTCCAGCTTCGATTTCCCTGACGGGAGACAGGGTTCCTTCAACTCGGACCTGAAATGTTCTGCCTTTCAGAAAGGATCTAATCCACCAGATCAGGCACCGAGGCAGGTCAGAATCGAGCACTTTGTGAAGTAGACCTTCATGCCATACTCTGTCAAAGGTTTTCGAAATGTCCAGGAGGACCATATGGGCTGTCTTTCTATTGTTTAGCTCTGAGATGGAATTTTCGACCAGCCTCAAGGCCTGCAACTCGGTGGAGTATACCCTTTTGAAGCCTAATTGTTCATCAGACAGAACGTTTCGGTCTTCAACTTCTTCGGTCAACCTTTGCAGCACAACACGTTCAGCCAACTCAGCCGTAGAGCAAAGCAGACTAATCGGATGACGATTCTAGGGAAACAGCGGGTTCTGGCCCTGTTTCGGAATCATAACGACTACGGCATGCTTTCATCTTCTGGGGAAGTATCTGAGAGCGATTGAACTGTTGATTGTGTCCAGTAAGTATCTGATGAAGTTACTCGGGAGCTGCTTCAACAACCTATTGTTGATTGAATCAATTCCCGGAGCCTTCTTGGGTTTAGAGGCCGTAATGTACCCCCTCAGTTCTTCCTCTGAAGCTGGACGAATCACGTCTTCATTATTTTCCCTAAGGATGCGCCGAACCCGCTATTCCAGCTGGATATCACGGTCAATATCATCATCCGGATCAACTTCAAGTTGAAACAGAATCTCCATTGTGTCTGCAAATGCCAACGCTTTCTCGGTGGCAGGGGAGTAACAGATGCCGCGCTTACCGTAAAGAGGATAGGGAGCAGTTTTCCTCTTCTCTTCGAGAGATTCCAAACACTCGCTCCACATCTAGTTTCTGTAGTCAGTGATGGCCTGTTTAACTTGGTTGGCCGTCCTGCTAGCAGCAGCCATGTCTCCAGGATAGAGAGTCCGCTGATAAACTCGTCTAAGTCGATTTCTCTCCCGGATAAGGTTCTTTATCCTGGGAGAAAACT
>WOGN01003179.1:2388-15597 GCA_015342105.1 Leptinotarsa texana
TTTCATAACAGTGCATAAAAAATTTCATTATTGTTGAAATAATTAGTTTTTTCATTGATAGGACTTACAGACTTGAAAGGAAAAGTTTCATTAAATAATATAATGAAATTTTTATAAAAATATTCCATTGTTGATCAACTTCAGATCATATCTTAGTTACATACTTCATCCCAAGTTAGTGCATTGAGTTTTTTACTGAATCTGAGTATCTTATCATGAGAGATTTTTTTAAAGTATAATAATGTCTTTTTATTAGTAATTTCTCAGCTAAGTAATTGGAAATGTGAATGTCTGTAACTTTTGCCTTGTTAGTTCCTGCATAATTTGTAAATATATGAGTCAATTTTAGCAAATCTGATTTTATCTTAATTCTCCCTTGAGTTATATATTAAAGTTTCCAGTGATAAATAAAACTCTCATTTGGTTTGCTTAACAATAATAATTATTTTTTTCATGTAAGGCAACTTCCACTGCTAACCACTCGAAATCACTATTTGTTGAAATATTTACTATACTTTTTAAAGATTTGCACTTTTTAATAATAAAATTTAAATTTTATTAAAACAACTACAAAAATAAAAATAAAAACAACAATAATAGATAGCCGACCCTCCATGTTTATTTTCCTCTCTAAAAAAGTATGATGCTAAATTTTTATTCCTAATTTTTCAAGTTCAATTTATTATTTGTAAACTTATACATAAAAAAATAAACAGTAATATCTAAGCAAAATAACTTCCAAGCATGAGATGGTGAAGAGTTATACCTTTTGATTTCAGTAATGAAGTCTTTCTGACGTGAAATTTTGTTTTAGGGTGAATTTGCTCATTCTGGTTTTCCTGAAAGTGCATATCAGAAAATGGCAAGAGCACTCATAGAAAAAGGATATAAAGTTGCAAGGGTGGAGCAGACAGAGACTCCTGAAATGATGTCGGCCAGATGTAAAACTTTGAAAAAAACTACAAAATTCGATAAAGTAGTTAAGAGAGAAATTTGCCAAATATCCGCAAAAGCAACTTGTGTGTACACTGCTCAGATGTCGGAGCCTCTCAATTCACTGCCAAATTATATGTATGCTATATGTATGAAGGTAAAGCTATATCTTAAAAATAAAATAGGTTTTCATTAGGTAAACTTCTTTTTAGGAATCTTCAGGATCCTGTACATTGGGTGTATGCTTTGTAGAAACTTCTATCGGAGCATTCACTTTATCTCAATTTGAAGATGATTTTCATTTTTCCAGACTACTATCTCTATTTGCTGAGTATCCGCCTGCTTTGGTTTGTTGTTTTTTAGTTCAGAATTTAGCAGTTAATAGTCTGATTTATATTTTACGAGTACAGATATTTTAATAATCTATTTTTTTAGAAATGATCATTTTCTGAATGTAGAAATTTTATATTAAATTTAATTTTTTCAAGATACTGACAGAACGTGGAGGTGTGACAACACCATTGAAGGATGTCCTAACCTGCCATTTTAGAGATATTCCAAAAGAAAATTTGTGTTCAAACACCCAGTTTTACACTGCCTGTGGTACTCTAGAGAAATTGTCTGTGGCATGTTATTTTCGTAATGAAGAAGGCAACTTTCATTGGCCAGAGTTCTTCAAAAGAATTGCTGATGATTGTAAGTAAATTTTATTTGAAACAGCTAAACTAGTCCTTAAATTTGTTTTACAGTGCAAGGGTTTTTGACTTCAGGGTTTCATAATGAGTATTTAGTAGATAAGAATACTATCTTCTGTATCTGTCATGGAGGTAAACATGTAGTAGAGGGAAGGGAGAACTCATTTTGGGGTTTTTAATCTTATCTCGGAAACTGTGTATGAAAAAAATATGTTCTCAAAATAAAAAAGCCAATTAAATTTCCTATAAAATTATTTCTATACATAATTGTTGAACTTCCAACGGTTTTCAAGAATATATATTTGAAAATCAATTATTTTAGAAAAAAATCATTACCCTACTTTTTTTCAACATTTGCTTGTCTTGATTTTATAAATATTTGTTGAATTTACAACATTTTGAAAAAAATCATTATCTTACTTTTTGCTTCTTGTGTCTCCCACAACAGTTTCTCAGACAAATTGACGAAGACGAAGTCAAGAATTAAATTTATTTAAATTTTCTATATACTTTTCATTTTCAACTAGATTTTTTCAAGTTTAACTTTCATCAACTTATTACGAATTATATGCAATATAAATAGCCTCCGACCCCCTGGAGAAAGTACACTATACATAGTGTGAGCTTTCACATAGATCTGCTGCCAGGACAACTAGAGCACTTCGTCTTTATATAATATCCAATGCAGTCATAGATGGAACGTCAGGCATAAAAACCTACAGATCACAGCCAACTATACACAATCAGTAAGAAAATTGATAACAACTTTGATTTGAGCTATAAACATGAAGCCTAGTTTGGTATTGGAAAAGGAGGGATAGCCAGCTACTTCCAAAACTCTTGAAGATGTTTTTTTTGTTATTATTAATTAATGGAAGTACTTCCATTATAGTCATTTAATAAAATTTATCATTTTAAAAATGACTTGCAAGATTGCAAAATTGTTGAAAGTCAGATAAATGTATAGAAACAATTCTAGAGTCCAGTATCTCCGAGTTCAAACCGGAAAACCAAAAAATGGGATTTTTTTCTCCCCTCACATCTCATGTTCACGTTCCAAGGATATGGACCTTCAATATTCTGACCAACTAACTACTTCTAACGAAGACTCAAAGTCAAAAACTCGCTTATTTGATGCAGTCAAAATTAATCTTTCAAGCATTTCACCATTTATACGTTCTTGACCTAAATCCTTTTTTATTTGTAATTGAAGGTTTGCCAAAACCTACTGCTGAACATTCCATAAGATGTCTTGGAGCATGCATGTGGTACTTGAAAAATTCAAAAATTGATATTCATGTGTTCTCCTTTGCAAAATTTCAATGGTATGAACCAGTAGATATGACTGATGAAAAAAGAGTTGATGGAGAGTTCATGATCTTGGATTCTAATACAATAAATAATTTAAATCTTCTTGGAGCCAACAAGGGATCACTGAAGTATGCATTAGATCGTTGTGAAACTCCTTTTGGAAAAAGGTAAAATCTGGAAGAAAGTTTTGGCTTTGCCAATTTTTCATTTGAACATATTTGAACTGTTTGTAGGCTACTGCAGAGGTGGATATGTCGTCCTTTGTGCAATGCAGATCAAATAAAGGAAAGACAAAAAGCTGTTGTGACACTGGTTCACAATCAAATTATTTTTAATAACGCAAGAGCCGTGTTGAAGAAAATGCCAGATTTGGAAAGGCAGCTGACTAAGTAAGTCAAAATTACTTAAGGTTGAATGATGATGTTTCTGATGTATGCTTTTTATTTTGTTACTGTTTCATAATATACTTTTATGAATGCTTCTGTTAATTTCTAGGATTCACGCTTATGGCAATAAATTTTTATCTACTAATCATCCCGATGGCCGAGCCATTTTTTATGAAGCAGTCACATATTCAAAAACCAAAATAAAAGATTTCTTGAAGACCTTGAGGGCTTTTGAAAGCGCTCAGGAAATCTCCGAAATTTTTTCAGGTATGCTGTTGATTAAAACATCATTATCGACAATAATAATTTGTGAATTTATAAGGTTTAGTTCTACAAAATTGAAAAAATGTATTAGAAATGATGATGTAGATATGTTATTTATACAACTTTTAATCGTACTGTTGCTTCGTTTTCTGTAACTTCTTACTCAACATTACTGTAAAAATTTAGAAATTTCATCTGTGTTGCCTGTAATCATTCTTTTTCAGTATGTTAGGACCTCGATACTGCATGGTCCTCTAGACATATATTTTGGTCCTTGCAATTATATCCTTATAAGATATATGATGGACAAATTGTCAGCTTCTTCGGGTGTGTCTTTACTAAGTAAAGACACGCCTGAATGGCAAAAAACATACACAGTATGGCGAACACCACTGTATTCACCGTTTAGTGAAAATCTCACAATATGGTGTTTTTTGAATACATCCTTAGAAGAGTGTTTGTTTCTTTGTTTCTGTAGTATTTGTATCAATTTGAGCAATGAGCAAATTCAAAAATAGTTTTGAGTGTAAATTGAATAATCGAAATGAAAAATTGTCTCATTTAAAAAATATTTATTAATAATGATGAATAAAATGCAAATTAGCATTTGTCACTCTGTGACTTCAGATAAGTATTTCTTGAAAAACTGCTCTCAGCAGATCATGTTTCCATAAGAGCAGCAATCTTGTTGGAACAATCGTTAAATAACTCAGTAATTTGCTATTCAAATTGTAGTATAGATATTGAACAAAAGTCACTTTTTGTGAAGGAAAGTCAGAGATTTCATGGATCTTCTTTGGGCATTTTCATCTTCCATAATCTGAAAAATATGAAAATTGTAACGGAGAACTTAATATACATGTAGAAAGGGAAAACTTTTTAGTTCACCCCGATAAGTTATCGCTTAAATTCATAGTATATTTCATAGTATGTCAGTAATTAGTCGTATTTAATAACTTTGCCTATCAAAAAAAGAACTATAAAAACAAAAAATTGTCTTATTGAAAAATATTTAAGAAGACGAAATGGACTGGTTTAAATTTGACGATAATCATGTCACAAAGTGTTCTGGGCGATGTATTGAATTCATTGGAACCTTTGGAGACACCCTACATTTTGTTTTATGAAAGAGAGGACATTGGCAGATCAAGATCGTCAGATAACGTGGTGCTGCAGGTTTTTGCGGGTTTTACTGCAGCTGAAATAGCAAATGCGTTACTGGAATCAATGAAGTCTCCCCTGAGCGCCAATTAATTTTTATTGTTGTTTTCAACTTTCATGATTTGTATTTTGGAAGTGTTATAGATTATTGATAACATATTTTTAATAATTATGAGTAAAATACAAATAAGTTTTATGAGGTTTCTTTCATGATTTTATTTTATTTTTTAGGATGTGATGATAAACTTCTGAAAAAAATAACGCAGTTTGCTCCAGTAGGAGCCTATGTAGACCTCAGTACCACTCTTGCATTTTTCAAAGTAATCCAAAGTCATTAAAATGTTTCAACTTCTTTAAATCTCTTGTATAATTACAGACTGCTTTTGATCAGAAAGAAGCAGAAGAACAGGGTAAAATAATCCCCAAACAAGGGGTGGTTGCAGAGTATGATGTAGTTGAAAATAAACTCAAAAAAGTCTCGAAAGAGTTGTCAGATTACTTAGATGAACAGTGCAAATTTTTCGGTTGCAAAGTTCAGTATTTTGGTACTGACAAAAAACGATTCCAACTGGAAGTTCCAGAAGAGAAGTGCCACCTAGTTACCAAAGAGTACCAGCTTGAAGGTGTCAAAACAAGTAAGAAACCTGCCAAAAGATATTCCACCGCCAGAACAAAAGTTAGTGATAAATTTTTCTGTATGTGCTAGATAACTGACGGTCATTATTTCTTTCAGGAGTTGTTGGCAGCTATGATGAGAACCGAAGCAGAAAGAAATGAACTGATCCTAGATCTAAATAGACGAATCTTTGAACAATTCAGTGAAAAGTATTACCTTTGTCTTTCTTTTTGAACAGTTGATGAATATTTTGATGAATCATTTAATGTTTTTTGACTATTTTTTCAGGCATCAACAATTTGATCAAGCCATTCAGTGTCTAACAATTTTGGATGTTCTTTGTTCTTTAGCAGATTATGCCAGAACTTACTCTATGGAACTGTGCGTACCAGATGTCCAGCCTTTCAATAAGGAGGTATGAAGTCATTCTCAAATATCAAATATATATTATATTTTTGTACAAGATATAACAAGTTTTCTGGGTTGTTTATTTTACTACTTATATGTTCATGTTACGATTTAATTAATTCTAACACTCTTAGGGATTTTTTACCTAAATATTTATTTTTTGAAATTTCATGTCCCGTCTAAAAGTTATGGGTGTTTTTCAGCGCTTTCTACTCTTCAGGTTGGTACAGATATTCTGTGGTTGCTTAAGTGACTCCGATTATCAAGTTACAGTAGAAATCTCAATATATCATTTGATACAGTTCATAGATGTTCCGGAAAGTTATCAAATGGTGACAACTTTCAAAGGTGTTCTATGAACTTGACACTTTATTTTTTCACTATGTGATTTCTGACTTTAGATACAGCACAGTTATAGTTTTGATGTCATTCAGTATGATTGTCGACTAATTATTTAAAAATTACTACAAAATCGATTTTTAGCAAGAGGGTATGATAATAATGATAGTAGAACTCTACTCCTTTGTAGTAGTGAATGGATTCAGAAGAAGCTGCTTCATAGGGATGTGCCTATCAAACCGTCCACAGTTATACTAACAGAATGATTATGGCAGTAGCCTGGAATGTATCATTTCTTTTTGAGGAAGCTCTCTAAGCGGATAAAACTTGGTTTACTTTTAATCTGTACAAGGTGATCACACTCTTTCACCAAGTGCTAACCTTTTCAACAAAAGGCCTATCAACCTACTTTGCAGAGTACACAGGTTATCTTCAATAACATCAAAGAAATCATCGTATTGAAGCACCAGACATTTGCTTTTCTCAGGTCGAGTGGGCTAAAGTGGGAAAATGAGGGATTTATCATGGTCTGCCAAGGTAGTGTCTTCAACATTGTCTACCGTAGCTGATTGTAAGGTTCCTGACTTCAGGTGCAGTACCTACCGCGAGATGCCCGATATCCTGTTCCACTTGCTATTGCATGTGCAGTATTTGCGGTCTCAGCCTATAACATCAACATAACGCAGCACTACAAGAGCTCTATTATCATCTTCAGTACTCATATGACATTGACGAGATGTTGATGTTGTCTTGAGTTCTTCTTGAGGAATTACAAGTGCTGAATCTATTGAATTTCCTTTCCTCAACCTTATACATACAAGACAATAAACCTAGCCTAGTAGTCATTGACCTTCGAAGTAAGACAATATTAGTCCTCTTCTCTATTTGAATATAGGAAGGAAAAACATGAGATATCAAGAGTTTCTTTTTGAACTCATCAGATTTTACCAAGAACACTCTGTTGTACTGATTATTGTAGTCCTTGGTGGAATGCTGTCCTTCCTTCTCCATTTTCAAGAACATACTGGCTTGTCTCACTTTAGCAGAAATCTTGCCCAAAAAAATGCAGTCATTCTTGGCTCTAGCCTTTTCTCAAGGAACATAATTCCCATGACTATTCCCCACACTTCACGTTTTGGGGAATGGTTATGCCATGCCCTGTCTTAAGTTAGAACTTTGGGGAAAAATTATTATTAAAAACATGACAAATACAGGAACGTGTGAATGATGAAGGTTTGAAGTTTCATTGTTTAAAAAAGTATATCTGATTGCTCTTTGTACAAGGAAAATATTTGAAAAACATTATTAAAAATCAAATTTCATTATCAGTTTCAATTTTTCATCTGAATGAATATTTTGTATGAAACTCTATATCTAAAAAAATCATCGCACATATACATTGTCATATTCAGGTAATATTTAACTATTTATCGATAATTGACGTTTTTGTTCTATAGTACATTTGTTTAAATTTTGGACTGACAAAAAGATTTATTTTAATTTTTGTTCAATAGTTATATATTGAAGAGTTTGCTACTTGGATGAATACATTTCATTAACCTCTAGTTACAATTTCCTTTAGATTGGAAAACACCTGAAATAATGAAATTTGTTTAGGTACGTTATACAGGAAATGTTTACTCTTGAAAAACTATTTATTATTAGAATTCTGCTTGTTCTACAAAACCAGTTGATAATCTATATTCATATATTTAAATTCTAGACAAGTTTAGTTATCAAAAATGGCCGCTATCCATGTGGTGAGGGATCTGAAAATTTTGTGCCAAATGATATAAAAATGGGAGTAGAAGACAAAGCTAGAATACTGGTCATTACTGGCCCCAATATGGGTGGCAAATCGACATTAATGAGACAAATGGCCCTGACTTCCATCATGGCTCAAATTGTAAGTCTCAATTAATATCCGTCATTTTGGATACTCTTACATTTCTGTTTGTTTTAGGGAAGCTTTGTTCCAGCATCTGACTGCACACTCACTCTGATAAACAGAGTATTTACTAGAATAGGAGCTCAGGACGACCTAATCCGTGGTAAATCCACTTTTTATAATGAGCTCACTGAAGCCTGTTCTATTCTCAGACATGCTACAGAACATTCTCTTATACTCATTGATGAGCTTGGAAGAGGCACTTCAACTCATGATGGTAATGCTGTAGCTACGGCTTATCTCAACAAATTAACAAGGATCAGATGTCGAGGAACATTTTCAACTCATTATCATTCCCTTGTCGATGAGTTTATTCAAAATAAGAATGTCCAACTTGGTCATATGGTGAGTTTTTGTTTTTAATTTTTTATAGGGGACATGTTTCATTAAACTTTGATCTAGTATCCTTTTTGCATTCAACAAATTTTTGTTTGTATTCATGTTGTAAATTACTTCGATCAATAATACGGGTTTTGATGAAAACATTAATAATTTTTTTATGTGCTCATTTATGTACAAAAAATATAATACTTGGAAATCATTCTCTAGACAATCTCTTCAAGGAAATATGTAGATCGATGACATATTTTCCTTTCATATGCAAACTAAAAGAAAGTTTGTGATTTTACAATGTTTGATTGTGCAGTGTGTGTGAGTGTGTGCGTGCGCGTGGGTATATGTGCATGCGTGGGTGTGTGCATGCATGTGAGGTTATGAGTGTGCATGCATGTGAGGTTATGTATGTGCATACGTGCGAGGTGTCTGCATGCATGCGTGTAAGGTTTGTGCGTACGTTTGAAGTGTGTGTGTGTGTGTATGCGGTGTATGTGTGTGTACAGGCAGCGTGTGCGTGACAGAGTCTACTAAAAAACCCAAAGTATTTTTGGGTTATCTGAAAAATGTATTCACTATATTCAATGACTTTCATACTGTCTCAATTATAATTTTACTTTACACAGGCTTGTATGGTGGAAAATGATGACGATCCAACCCAAGAGTCAGTAACTTTTCTTTATAAATTAGCAAGTGGGAGATGTCCAAAATCTTATGGGTTTAATGCTGCAAGATTGGCTGGCCTAGATAGCAGAATTGTAGCCAGAGGCAAACAGATTGCTGCTGAAATGGAGAAACAGGAAAAGTTGAGATATACTTTCATAAATATATGCAAGTTGAGAGAATCAGAAATTATGGAAATTGAACCTCCTACTTCTTGTGCATAGAGGAAAATAATTGTATGTGTTCATCATATGGCTGTAATAATTTTTATTATTTATTTGATTTTACATTTAGAATAAGATTTGAGTATTCCTGTTGATGAATAGAATACTAAATTCATCTTACAGAAATTCTGTTATATGTTTCTGTCCTTTTAGAATTCATGTTACTATCAAACTAAAATTGTTGATTATAAACACTATCTGTGATTTTTTTTAAATAGTTATAAGTGAATAGTTATAAATCTCATAAGTTTTATGGCTTTTCAAAATATTATATTTTGAGTTTCTTCCCACAATATTTGGAGTTGAGTTTGATTTTATATAGACAGATCATTAAAGTTCAGTATTTGTAGCAGTATTTTATTTTTTCTTTGTATCGAGGCCATATGTCACAAACTTAGAGAAATAATTTAGCATCACTCTTTCAGTGACATAGGAAATGATTTAACTAGCAGCATTCTTTTTTCTTGCTCATGACTTGAAACTATTCAGGGTAGCAGCGAGTTACTTCAGAATCATATAGATTGTTTCAACAGATTGGTGAAAAAAAATAAAATCCCACAAAAAACAGAAATATATTGTAAATTGTGTTGAACTAAATTTGTTGATTACAATTATTCAATAAAGCAAGAAGATTTGAATAAATAGAACAATTCAAAGATCTTTGTATATATTTTGACTCAAAATTAGCTTTTTAACTCATATAAGCAAAACTGTATCAGCAGCAAAGATAATGTTTAGATCGTTTCTCAGAAACTAGAGATTTCAAGAATGAGAAAACATTTAGTGCTCTGTTTAACTCTTATATAAGATCATGATGTATGGAGTATGGCTCTCTGATCTGGTTCATTATATATGTTCTCACATACGCTTGCTTAAATCTATGCAGCGAAAATTTTTGAAATGTCATTTACCGAATTCATAGAGTTCATTTAAAAAGGGGCATTGAAATTGTTCTCTTATCAAATATATTTTCACTCGTTGAAAAACTGAATAATCATGAATAGTCTTCCACAAGTTCATAAACCATCTCTGCAATTGTACAGAGTTCTAGTGCTACTATGAAACATATTCATTATGTTTTTCACTTAATTAAATGTGTATTTATTTATTTTAAGTTGTTTAATAATGTTTCTATCATTAGTATTGGTCATTGATTTTTGTATAAGCCATCTTGAAAGTTAGTTTTGTATGTATACAAGAAAAGCAAACGTTTTTCCACTGATAGGCTATACAAAGACCTAGACATCTTTAACATTGACAAACTACATATAAACCAATGTTTACTATATGTGCATAAAAAACAAAACCAACTATAAATCGCAACAAAACTATTCCAACCCGATTTATCACGAACCAATCGATTGATATACCGCTATTTAGGAAAAGTCACTACCAATACAACCTCTTTTATATGGATCCGAAACTATATAACAAACTACCACTTCAAATATAAGAACCTAACCTTCCTTTAAATACAAAATAAAAAAAATGATCAATAAAAATAGAATATACCTATAAATTTAAAAAAAATAAAATAAAAATGCACTCCTCAATATAGCAAGGTAGGCTTTCACAGTTGGCGTCAATTGTTTGGTTGGTTTACGGGTTTTGCTGTGGTCTTCTTTGGTTACAATCTCCAAACATTTCAACTGCAACTGCGGCAGTCATCTTCAGTGGCGTGGTCGAAGAAGTCTTCTTGATATGTCAACTGAAACTTTCAGTTGACATTTGGAGATTTAACCAAAAAAGACCACGGTAAAACCCGGAAACTAACCAAAACACAAACAGCACTGCTCAACTTTACTCAAAATACCCATATATCATTTATTCGCCGTTTTCATACAAAAAAAAATCATTTTTTTTCAAATCCCTAGACACGATCAGTTTGCACCCCTTCAAACATTCAAAAAAATATATATCACCTTCCCTCGTGCAGAAATATGCACTAAAAGCATTTAGGCGTAGGTAATTTCTGTACAGGATTATGAAATCTGTAACAAGGATACAAATTGTAAAAATGACAATTATGGAAATGAAATATACTTACCTGTTTGGACAATAAAGGTTTGTTTTATAATCTTTGGGAAATAAAGACAAGATAAGGCACTAATGAGTTAGTCCAGATGCACATTCAAACTTTATAGATATGCGAATGTGCATAATTAAGTTAACAGAGCTGTAAATAAAGAACTCGGTATGTGTGATGGAATCGGCCGTTACTTGATGAAAATCCATTATTATTCAAGAAACACCTTATTTTGAGATTTTCACTAAAAAGGTTTACAAAAACTCAACACGTGTTTCGCTTTATAATAGCTTCTTCAGGCGTGTCTTTACTACGCCTTTACTTATTCAACTTGCAACGTAGCAATATCGCCGCAGTTTTTTTTTACATTGTATTACTGAAGTCGAAGCCACATCTCCACATTTGTCTGACCACAACCTTCCTGTTATTGAATCCCATTTGATTGCACTCAATCCTTCAACTTTGATTGATTTGATGACTATAAATAATTAATACTTGAGGCAACAAATATAATTTTAATGTTATCAACAATAAGGTCATGAAAAATATTCTTAAGGTAGCTGGTCATATAGTGCTTAATCTTGCTGATACTTCCCTATGAAGTGTGTGAGTTTTGAGTCTCTAATCAGGCAGATGGATCTTTATAGAATGGACTTCAGCAGCCTTAGAATTAAAATGAAGCCAGAGCTCCGTATACATAATAATGTATGATTTGAAGCTTTGAAAAGCATAAAAAGTTGATGATTTGTGCCTAATATTCTAGAAAAAATATGATTCCAATTTCTGATGAGAACCTATCTTTGCCATTCCAACAAGACAAGTTGATATAAAATTTGACACCCAACAAATAAATCAACTCTACTAACAGATTTGTAAGCCATGACATTGTCAAGAAATATTTTCATTTATGAAAATTTTGAATTTTATTAGTTAACAATTCTTAGGGGGAATATCGGAAACTATAACGGGCAAACGTGTTTTTTTGGTGCTCTGATATAAACTAAAAGTTTAATGTTTATTACGGACGAAAATTTCAAAATTAACATCACACCTTTCAAGAGAAGTGAATATTCTTATCTACTTTCGCTGCATTGCAGCGAACCTCTGTTCCAAAGGCAACCTTTTATACAGATTATGCTAAAAGTTGATTGGGTAGCAATTTGGATGCTTTATTTTGAAGTCACAAATTGAAACTAATTATTGCTACAATCGATGGTAAATGTGTACAACTCTTTTAAACAAATATAGGGGCAGAAGTGTTAATACGTAGAAAACTGATAGCAACTGGGAATTTTTCAATTATCCGTGACGGTTCTAACTGGAATTTTCTAAAAGTCTCGGCAGAGATTGAGCAAATTACCACATAATCAAGTAGACAATAAATAGAAAAATCACAAATCAATAGAACAAAGTTAGCTTTTCCAATAAAAATCTCAAGTGAAAGGTCCCACACACTTTAAATTGGTATTATAAATCTCTACAGAACAAATCAGGAAAGTGCTCAATTGATGCTAGTGAGGCAAGAATCCAAATTAGAAGAGAGAAATCTCAATGTTGAAGAATTGGAGCATCATTGAAAATCAAATAATATTATTATTTTTGGACTAAATACAGAACGTCATGAAATAACGTTTGATTACCTTGATGACGAGTTTAAATCTCAATTAGATGGTTACTTATCACCACACTAAGTTAAAGATATAAATTGTTTGGATCTAGAAAGAATTATTTTGTAAAAGTGGAATTTACCTCTAGTATTACAATGATATATTTTTTATTGAACTGTAGAAAACTTAAAGAAAGGAGCATCTCAATAGCTCACGATTTTACCAAGCAGCAAAGATAAAATCTTGTAATTCCTAGGAGACACCTCCATAAACATAGGCAATTTCAAGAGGCAAT
>WOGN01003180.1:0-15597 GCA_015342105.1 Leptinotarsa texana
GTAGATTGGCGGCTATTCGCCGCACTGCGGGCGTGAAAGGCCTATTGGCCGCCCTGTAGTCCATCACACATTGGATATTATTATTATTATTATTATCACCGTAGTGTGCGCTGGTCAGGCCCTATCTCCCGAAGCCCCGATACATTCGGGAGGGCGCGCCAGCATTATTATTATTATTATTATTATTATTTTAAGCCTAATTCATGAAATTTTGCCATTTTTTTGATTGACTTGTACACGGTTGTCTTGATGGAACAATCTTTGTTTCTTTGCCATATGAGGTCGTTCCTTTGCAATTTCGGTCTGCAAACGCTCCAATAACGCTATATGGTATCTCCGATCTCAAGATATCTATGAATATTACACCACGCACATCTCAAAATACCAAGGCCATAAACTTTCCAGCCGATTAATATGCTTTCGGGCGCTATGGACGAAAATCACCAGTTGCTCTCCACTCAGATGATGATCGTTTTGACTCTGGAATGAAGTGATGATACCGACGCGGAAATTTCAGTTTGTTATTTTTAAACATGGTCAAACATTGCTCAGATTCATCAAGACATTCTTGTTTTTGATCAACACAGCACTTTCTAATGGTCAAATGCTCATGCAATATGAAGCCCACACGTTTTTTTATATCTATACTATGTGAAATAACGCACACAACTTCACTTCTCGATAATTAAAAACTATTTTGTGTTTTTTGTTTCCTGAAGTTACTGACTCATTTGAACGTCCACTGCGATCTGCATCATCGTTGTGAGCTGAGTCCTTATAACACTATTCCGGCCATTGCATTGCTTCGCTTGTACAGTATTTTTTCCCATCAAGAAGCAGTGTGAACTCAAAACATGAAATAATTTTTGATCCATTGTTTTGAAAATAATAAAAGTAGTGTTACTTTTAACACAATTAATCACAAACCTATGAGTAGAATATGACGAAATTTCAATAGCTTTCTCTTAAGCCCGAGACTTTTCAGGTCAGTTAATACGAGTATGCCAAATATCTTCAGGCTAAGGGTTTTTTAGCCATTTGTGAAGAAAATTGTCAGGAAGCCGAAATTTTATCCGCCTTTGGTACATTTACAAGACAAGCGCCATCTACTTTTTCCGGTAGTATATATGCTAGTATTGCACGTTATCGCCCGAAGACGATTGTGGATACCAACAATCGAAACGTCGTGACGTAACTTGGTTTGGAATCTTTCAATTTTTATTTTTCCTTTTTTGTTAATAATATTTTTTCATTTTTTTAATTTTCAGCTTTTATTATTAATTCAATTTTTTTATTTGTTTGGTAGTTACTTGTATGTTATTTCTTTGTAATTTCAGTTTTTTGTTTAATAAAATTGTTATTTTCGGTTAATCGTTTTAATTTTTTTTCAGGGATTTCAAATCAATTTATATTATAATGAACAATGGAAGTCCGAACTGATGAAATAATGCATTTATGGTTCGGCCAAGAACCACTAAAGATACGATTTATACATCAAAACAGCGCTGTCCAATATTTGAATCAGATTGCTGTGTTATATCTTGTGCTGGTTATATCTTGTCAGAAAAAGCACAAAAATAAAAAAAATGAATCCAAAAATGTTCAACTATCCTTATTCAAGTTGAATTTATTTCTTATCAGAACTACGCAAGATGAGATGCAACTGGGCATTTATGAGGAAAGTTACAAAGTGACATTTAAAACCGCTTATTTCACTCAATTACTGACGTTCTAATAAAAATCACAGTTACAGTATTTTCATATTATATACGGGTATTTATATATAAGAGGAATTGAAAAAGACAAGGGTTGGAGAGGAGTAATAAGGGAAACTGAAGAGAGAATTCGAAAAATTATTCGAGAAGGCACGTGTCAAATGCACCAATGACCTAATAACGCTGGTCACCGTTGTTATGTTACAATAAAAACTGCCCGTCAGTGAAAAAAGAAAAATACGGATAGCTCCGAAACCGAAAAATTTTGATATTTCGAATAGTCTAGAGTTCAACTAGGTGCCTGACCATACACACAGAGTTATAATGCATTTATGGTTCAGCCAAGAACCACTAAAGTTACCAATTATACGTCAAAACAGCGCTGTCCAATATTTGAATCCAATTGCTGTGTTTTAGGTGCTGGTTATATCTTGTCAGAAAAAACACAAAAATTAAAAAATGATTTATTTCTTTCATGATAATTATTCTATAACTTACATTACATTTAGTTCCTCAGCTGAAACTGTTGAATGTTTAGGGGATCTTTTGGAGAACTATTGTTGGGACGACGATCTCATGAATGTGAGCCGCTTGTTATTCAGCGTCCAAATTCTTCTTACTTTCCCGATTGAATGTTTTGTAACAAGAGAAGTCATTGAGACAACGATAATAGGAAGAGATCCCAATGTACCAATGTCGGAAAAGCTACATTACCTTCTCACTTTGAGTATTATCGGAATTACCTATGTTATTTCAATTACAACCTATTGCCTTGGTGTAGTACTGGAACTGAACGTGAGTATTATTTAATCTTTTCAGGTGTGCTTTGGGTGTAGTGATATATTGAAGTGGTGAAAGAATAGACACCGGCATTGTTATATTTAAGATTTCAAATAGTTTTTGTTTAGCAATTTTCAGGTAACTGATAGCAGCTATGCAAAATCAAAATGAAGTGTCATTTTAAACAACTCGTCCTACGTTCTGTAGGCGATAGCAATTACTATTGAAAACTGGGTATACTGCCTCGAATTGAAGGGTATAATATTTTTTATGAAAATCTAACAAAAAATTTTCATTGTTAATGGTTGACTCCCATATTCAGTAAGAAGCGATATTTCATAAGTTAACTGAATTATTTGAATGATGATAGCTCTAAATCAAAGGAACACAAATAATTCACTTCGAATACTAATCGCTATTGATAAAATTCATTTGGGAAAACCATGTCAGGAAGTTCATTTCACAATAAGGCCGTTTTCCAAATGGAAGAATTTATAAAAAATGTAGTTCAAAGTGTGATATGTTGAAAGTGATATAGTTCAATGTGTGTTCAATTGAAATTCCAAAAGCTAGGCAGCAGTACTTAGCAGAACGCTTCTCTAGGTGGAATCAAACGAGTTAGTCAGGAGTGAAAACATATGAATGCTGAGAAAAAATAAACTCATAGATAATATTCAGACAAGTGTTTCTATATGATATTTATGCAATCATTTGGACAATTTGGACAAAACAGTATTATTATTCTCTCAAATCCAAAAATGTTCAACTATGCTTATTCAAGTTGAATTTATTTCTTATCAGAACTAAGCAAGATGCGATGCAATTGGGCATTTATGAGGAAAGTTACAAAGTGACATTTGAAACCACTTAACTTACTCAAGTACTGACGTTATAATATAAATCACAGTTACATTATTTTAATATTATATACGGGTATTTATATATAAGAGGAATTGAAAAACACAAGGGTTGGAGATGAGTAGTGAGGAAAGCTGAACAGAGACTTCGAAAAATTATTCGAGAAGGCACGTGTCAAATGTACCAATAACCTAATAACGCTGGTCACCGTTGTTCCATTACCAGAAAAACCGCCTGTCAGTTTCAAACCGTCGCGTCGGATGAATTATTCTGTTACTAGAAAATGTCAGAGCAGAATTTATTTTACGCGGCCTGGTCCGACAAGTTCGTAACACAGATTGAATTTACGTCGTCGCCATGTTTTGTTGATATCTGAATAATTTTGATCATATATTTCATCAAAAAAGTTTAAAGTTTATACTAAACGAATCTGACTGACTCTGTGAAAATCAAGAAGCCAAGAATACAGTATAATATTGAAAAAGAAACTTGTGATGAATTGGAAAATAACATACAAATGTCGATAAAAGTTTGAAAAAAAAACGTGTTGCTTACCTTACGAATTATAAAGCTACAAGAAGAGCAACTTATCACGATATGATTCATACTCATTAGTATACCAATATGTTTAGACAATTTTGATAAGGAATTAAATCTAATAAAACAAATTACAATACCTAAATACCAACTTGAATACGAACATAATTCATATTGAAAATTTAACTGCTAGTCAAGAATTGAGATAATTGTTTTCCAAATTCAACTTGTTATCTCATTAACCAATAAATTTCATTTGTGAAAATTGCTTGATTTTCATTATTACGGATACAAGTAAACCATTCAAATAGAACTGTGAATCGTTTGTAAAATTAACTGTCCACGTTTATATTTCAATTCGCAAATGAGTCTGAAAGTTTCTATCACCGATGATTTTTTTATGTAACAGATTAATCACCATTTGATTCGCAAATTTTTTAAATTGTGCGTTAATGAGCGAACGCGGTTCAATATAAAAAATTGCTGTACGTTGTTTTACATTTTTTCTTCGGAGAAATGTGAGTTTTCATTGAATCTCCATGATAATGATAATAATGAATTGTTTATTGATTGTCTGGTAAATCTGAAAATCTGTAAATGATTACACATTCCACTCATAGTTAACTGTGAAATTTTTACTGAACAGATCACAAAACAGCAACCCTTGTTTCACTATGGAATAGCTGCATCAGGGGTGTTCATACTGAATACTTGCTTCAGTCACAAACTAATCGCAAAATAAAATACCTGATAATATTGAAAATATTGTAATAGCTTCAACTTAAGGAATTGCAATCTTGAATGCTCGAACACGACATCGCATCCTACCAACATTTCAGAAATGTATTCAGAATTAAACAATTCTGGAACCAGTTTTATTATTATGCGTGTCATTCCCAAAACATTCGAAAAAAATCATGACTATGCCAACATCAACAGGGACTTCAAATGGTGATTTGGTGATCATTGATAACTATTTCTACGGTTGTTGATGTGCTGGAGAGTCCGAGGTGTTTGTCATCTTGCCGTCAGTCATCTTGCCGTCAGTCATCTTGTCATCAGCCACAGACAAAGTAAACAATGAATATAGCTGAAAATTGTATTATACTACAGGAATATACATAGCATATTCTAAAAAAAATGATGATCGGACTCTCCAAATCCGACAAATTTGAAAATTCCCGTTAATTTCTGAATATACCTCATATCAACTCCTAGCTGTAAGACTTGCGTGAAGTTAGCGTCAGCACCAGCGCCCAAATTTGTCAACCAATATTTTACATGATCAGTGCCTCTCAAAATTGACTTTGAACTCCAAAATATCATTATACTTCATGAAGCTTTTATATATAATCTGTACTCGTATGACTACGTGACATTGAAATCAAAATTATAGATACGAAAATTTTTGGATAAGACAAAAAATGTCAGTTAGAAGAATTATTCATTGAATAGAAATAGAATTGATAGAAGAATGAACACTCATCACTCAAGTGGAATGTTTTACTTCCCAAACTGCAATTTGTGTCCATTTACGACGAAATGAAAACACTTATCAGAGAAATGATGTACTAAATACGGTTCTCCGAAGAAATGGCATTTTTGTCTGTAAACTATCACGTCTCCGGATACGACCAAGTGAAAAGGGTTGATGAACAAGTGAGATACTGAACACTGAATTTTCCGCCTTTCAAATTAATGGCGTCATAGAAAGAACACACATTTCACGTCAGATGAATATTTTTTTCACGACCGGTAGAAAACTTTAATGAAGGAAGGATACTAGGGACTGAAAAACACTCCCTTTACGTTAGATAAATAATTTTTCTCTCTGTGAACTGTTACTTGTCTCCGGACACGACCAAGTAAAAAATGTTATTGAACAGATAGGACATAATGATTTCAACGCAGATACAATCAAGAAGTTAGTCAGGAAACAAAGCTTTGAATTTGCGTACAGATCATTATATCCCAGTTCAAATAATCAGAACACTTTGGCGTGTGACTGGTTTCGGGTTTTATCAGGCAGAATTCTGCTTGAAGCAGAACCCAAATAATGATAGAATGAAAAAATCAGGTATATATAGAATAGAGTGTAGGGGTTGCTCTGAAGAATATACAGGCCAAACCGGTACAAATTTTCACGTAAGGCTCCGTGAACACGTTTGTTTGTGAATCACTGTTTGGAATCTTTGGTGTTATTTCAAAACCTCGACACGTGCTCCGATCAACAAGTGATCATCTTCGAAAGAAAGAGTAAATGTTTGTTTGGACAAAAAATCCACAGTGTTTGAACATCTGCAAGAAACGAAACACTAGATAAGTAAAGATAATCTAAATTTTGTTGAAAGTCATGAAAATTAATAAGCCACTTAAAAACCCGAAACGAGCAACTTGATTAATGTAGGTCTCCACCCTTGAATTCAGAAGCTTGACAACCACGGTAATTTCTATAATCCCTAGTGTTAAAATTTGTATTATACCTTATCTACACTTATCTACAAATCTCCATATATAACCACGTTTTCAGATTTCAAATGTTCACGGGGTTCACCGTGAACGGCGGTGCAGATGTCTGAGGACATTCATGCCGCCATACCATAATAGGTTATGACCCATTTGTCCTTCTGATGAAAGCCAGTCGTGAGGGTAAGGGAGACAGGCTCTAACCTATGCAAAATTGAGATGATTTCGGTCAAATGTATCAGTTAGTTTCTATACTTGGTAATGGGATAAAATCCGAAACCGGCCGTAAAAATAAAATTCCTAGTGGTAATTAGACGAAACGGTTTCCATTCATTTCATTAAAGTGGCCATGAATTTTCACAAAATGAACAAGTCATCAGTTACACAAAAAATCAAGTAATTTTGGTTGAAGAACAGAGACAATTGCAGTTTTTTTCAGGAAAAATAAGACGTGACATTCAGAGCACATGTCAGTTTATTCAATTTCCTTTTAGATGTCATCTGGAGTTTGTGAGCTTGAATGACCGGTATGCTGAACATGAAAGGTTCTTCAGACTAGGTGAAAATGATTCGACGTTTTCAAATCATTCCTTGGAATGCAACCATAAATTCCCAAATCTAAACGATACGGAAATTTTGCAATATGCAAGCAACGGTTAAAAACTTAATCAGTTGAAATCACTGAAAATTCATGAGCATAAGCATCGCGGATGTAACCTACTAAATTATCACATCGATCTAGTTTATTCACCGGTTTTGAAAATGGCGTACCCACATTCTCACAGGTAAACAAAAATCAGGTACTCAATTATTCTCAGTTTATTGTATTCATTCAAAAAGTTCCTTATAGGATGGAACTACAGTAACGTTAGTCACAAAGTGACAAAAAACATAGAAAGTTTTTTCTCATTTTTTTCAATGGCGTCATAGAAAAAATATCCCCTTCACATTATATGATGAATTATTTTTATTGTAAACTGTTACTTTTTCCAAACTGAGATATTCAAAGGTTCAAACGTCTTCAAAAATAATAGCGTCATAGAATAAACATACCACCTACGTCAGATGAATACTTTTTCTGTCAACTGTCACTCGTCTTCGGATACATTCAACTGAAAAACTGGTTCCGTTTCCGATGTGGTGGTGGACGGACGTGCCGATAGCGACCGTCCACAAAAAAGGTACGTGGACGCCATTTTTGGAGACGAAATTCAGTTTGTGTTGTGATGTCCGCCGTTATATAACGAGTCAGCAATCGTAAAAATGATAGTGTTGATAAAAATTGTTTATGTTTGTGTGAAATATTTATAATACCTGCTCCCATTCACGCCGGTTAGAGGCCGGGGTGGACCGGATGTCCACGTGGGAGTGGGATCGCAACAATATTAGTTTATGAAGAAGCTACGAAGAAGACAATAGTTTTATTTCCAAGAAAAGTAGACCTCATTTATGACACAGACTTGCAAACTGCAAGACAGTCTTTGTCCCCCGACGAAGCTTTTGTTATGTAACAGCCAGTTACGTAACAGGGGCATTGGTCAAATGCGCCTGAAGATAGGAAGCAACGACTATCCAAAATAGAGAGAGAGCGAGAGAGAAAGAACTGAAAAACTGTTTCAATCTATTAAATTATTTTATTCACATAAATCAATATATACTTCAAATTATTTCACTCACATTATTTCAAATTGTCCTTAAATTATTGACATTTGTGTTGTTACTCTTGATTATAAAGAACATCAATGTCAACCTTCCGTAGACGTTTGAATTCTGATCCGGCTGCCATATTTAACAAAATGATATTGATGGAAAGATTGTCAAATAAAATATCGTTAGGTACTGTCATATATCGTTCAGTTTCAACTAAAAATGGGTATAAGAGGGTCGTTTAAGGAAAAATTTTTTACTTCCTCATTTCTGTTACTTTCATCTCAGCCCGAAGTACCAAAATGTTGAAAAGTATATATTCTTTCTATTTTGCGTACTTTCGGCTTCTAATGAACTGTATTGAGTGACTGTAATTTGACTGCTATGACTCACAGTAATAGCATTTTATATACAAACTTTTCATCAATACGTTTTTTATATCACTAGAGATTTTCATTCGAACGTATGAACTTTTTCACTTTGCAATGAAGGAAATGGTATGAAAATTTTAAAAACAAGTACATTTACAGCTTTGTACAGACATTGTGCCAATGGTAGTGATTTTATAAATTATTTTTCAGTTGAACCTTTACTTCTCTTCAAGTCACAAATCATCATGTTTTTCTATAGGCATACAAAAAATATAAATATGATAGTTTCTTTCTAATGAATTGAGACTCATTTTTTGCTTTATACACTATTGCTTACATCTTTATAACATACCGATTATGACGAAAAAAGTGAATGTGTTTCAGCCCGTACTGTTATTTATACTTGACCTATTATTTGTATTCTTTTTTATTCTACATAAATAACATTTCATTCATACCACATTTGAATTACAAAACAGTCGACATCTACCAATCATATGCATATACTATAATGCGAAAAATCATTGCAATCAAGTAATTTAACTCAACAGTATCTACTACATATCAAACAATACGGTACAATATCTTCCGATTTCGTCAATCAGTATTTCTTGAGTTCTAACTCCGTGTCTTGTGAGTTGGTTTGGAAAATATTAGTTCTGTTCTGTTCCTTGTTTTTATATTGTGATTTTGGGAATTAGCAGGCAGAAGAGGTAGGGAGAAGACATTGATGGAAATATACGAAAAATTTGTCCTAATTTATTAATTGTTAAATTAAAAGTACAGTTATATCGCGCAACAACATAATTGAACAAAGAAAATCAGACGTTTATTGGTCAATTTTTTGTAACTGATATCCAGACGCTCTAATTCAAAGTACGACTTCACATTGAAATTACTAGTGCAAATACGGGAATAATACGTCTGGAGTATCTAAAGGCCTCTCGCAGGTGAATTGACTTTTATGTTACTTCAAATGAATCCATTTTGTACAGTTTACCCAATTCATATTTTCTGCAATTCATATTTTCTGCACCTTCTGATTTGCTACATTTTCGGCACAAGTTAGAAACATCAGATGAAAATTTCAATAGTGAGAGTTGCGAATCGTGAAAAATTTCTTTATATCGAAAAGTTCAGAAATTAGTTGAGTACTATGAATTTATGTGGTGAGTTTATTCAGAATGTATAATGGTAGCATATTTGCTTCAAAACTAATTTGAACCAATCATCAAATATTTTCCTTTGATTTTTTTTGTCTCTCACGAAGCGTTTTTATCGTTGTATATTTGAAAGAATCTGGAAAACTTTCAAAAGAATTCTTCATTTTCTATACTTGTATTTCCATATGTGTCGAATATTTTCAAGGAAAAAAAATATATGAATTTTCAATTTAATGCAATAAATATAACAATTGTATCGACTTTCGACTAAAACACTCTTTACCGAACACTCCACTTAACTAAACTACAAAATCAATGGCTAAACAATTGTATTATTTTATAGAAGTGATGGCCAAACTACAGGTCCTCAAGCTGTGGAATTTTTAATGTAAGTTCATTCATAAACTTATGAAATAAAATTTTGATCCTATTTCAAAAAATTTTTCTTACATTTAACAGGCTGTGCATTATTTCTACCGACTTAACATCGAACATTATGAAGAAGCGACACAGAGTGCCTCCATTGCAAAGTGTACAGGTACTCTGAAGAATAATGTGCATATTGAAAAACCAGCTTCACTGGAAGACAAAATGGCATATGTGATTGAATTTGAAAACTTGAAAGAATATACGAAAGTTCGAATGAAACAATTCTCAGAACTAGTTTGGTTCCTAAACCACAATTTGGTGATAATTCAGTTACGAACATTTTTTCAATCATCAGCGTCACTTTCAACAGAATCCCCAGTTTTTTGAAAATTTCAACCATTATTTATAGAGAGTGACACGACAGTAGTTTCAGTTTCCCAGTAGATTGTCAAGGAAAAATCATAAAAAGATTATCGGTTAATATTTTGAGAGGAAATATTTCGATCGAGAGAAGTAATATTGATAAACTTATTATACCACGAATTTCAATTTCAGCAAAAAACGGACAGGCACCCACTGAAGTTTGAACCTCACAAATCAATTAATTTCGTTGCCACTAACCAGTAATATCAAAGCAATCCATTTCAATTCACAGAAATTTGAAACATATAAATTCAAGGAATTCTTTATTCCACAACAACAGACAAACAAAAATAAAACTATGAATGATATAAAACATATTCCTATCAAAATTGAAAAAATAAAGAATTTTCCCGTACCTCAAACCCTAAAGAAATTCATAACCTGATGTCTAAAAAAGAACAACGAAGTCGAACATACCAAGGAATTCAGAGAATGTTTTGGAAAATGTACTTAGTAATATTTCAACTTCAGAACCTGTGTTGGCTCACAAAAGATTTTGAACTCTCTACCGATGACTCTAACTATACATTGAGTAGCATTTTGTCTCAAAATGGTCATTACATTTGCTTTGCGTGAAGGACTTCAAACCCCGCTGAATTAAATCACTGTACTATAGAGGAAGAACCGCTCATCAAATATAAAAATGGTAAAAATAATCGAGCAGCAACTAATGTAGACATGAATGCATTAGAAACAATTTCAATCAATGAAAATTTGTGAATAATAGAAGTTATAGAAGAAGAACTGAAAAACATGAATAATCTTCATAATTCAGACAAGAATTTTACCGATTTCTTGAAGAATCGATAAATATCTGACATTTCATCATCAAAAAATAAAAGAACAAGAGTGGATATTATTTCTAACTTATTAGTAAAACCGGCATCCAAAACAAACCACAAAACAGAGGTAGACTTGGAAACGGTACACACTTCTGCCAAAAACCTACATTGACAATAACAATAGTGGATCGATCTTCAAATAAAATCTTCTTACAAAAATCAGATAGTTATGATAGTTGGAGACATAGACAAAAACAAAGTTCGGCGGGAAAAGGCATTAAAAAATTTTCGACTATACATCACCTTCTCAAAAGTTGAACTCAAAATTCAATTCAGAACTTTTGCAGAGGAGTATTTAAACCCTAGACAGCATTCCGCTCCGTACTCTAAAAACTCACAACTTTCAGAAATATTTTCCACAACTATCCACAATTTCATTGCTTCCAGTGGCGCATTTGGTCTTTCAGCTGCAGGAAAACCTGGAAAAGGAGATCTTGATCTGCCAATGTACTCTCTTTCATAGAATAAAATGTAGGGTGTCTCCAGAGGCTCAAATGAATTCAAGATATCGCAATAATATTCAGTGACATGATTATCTTCTAACTTTAAACCAGTCCATTTCATCTTTGAACAATGCGTAATAATGACCAGATTCAACGTCAGAACCACAGGAAATAATGACTGCAATAGAATTATATTTTTGTGATTGATTCGACCATTACTTGATAAAGATCCAAAGTAATTTCATTAACTACACATCACGATTTGATCTCCACAAACTTAATTTGACAGATATATCACGACTGTGTTAGCGAAACATGTCGTTATATATTTTTCAAATAAAGTTTGTAGATATCAAATTGTGAGGTATAGTTTATGAAATTGAGATTATAATAGTGGTGTGCTTGATTGAAGTGTTCATCTATTTTGAACCATCGTAACAGTTTGGTGCTTCGATTAGAAGTTTTACCAATGTTATTATTAGATTGACTGGTGCCTCAGTTATACTTGTTGTCCTATAATAGTCAGTTAGTTTGGCCCATATTTGGCAATACAGTTGATCATCACCCGTTGTAAGTTCTATTTTCAGATGATTCAACAATAAGGTTTGCACGGACTGGGTGTCAGTCATATTAGGAAACTCTAGTTCAAGTTTCAGAAAGTGTCACACGTTTTTGTTACCTCTTGAATATTTACCATAAAGTAAACAAGTGAGGATGGATGTAGTAAAAATGTCATTAGATTCACGATATTATTGGCCAAATTCAGATTCAGATTCAGGTTCCTTATTAACCATTTGTAGCAAAGCTATGTTTGGATATGGCAAGTCATATTACACTCAGTAACACATTATTATTGTTAAGCAAATTAGAAATTCAATAACTTATTTTGAAATTACCATATTCATACAAGGGACATACTTGAAATAAATTAGGCATTTTTGCAATAGTTCACAAATTATTCAAGGCTGTATAATGCATTCATTGTCAGCATATTTCAAATTTATTTTTGAAAAGAGGATCTGATAATTCTTTTACATCATTGAATATTTCAATAAAACAACGATAAAAATAAAATAAAAACAACAATAAAAATTGATTGGCTCTCCGGGCGACTTCATCGATTCTAGTGGCGCATTTGCTTTGTCAGCTGCAGAAAAACCTGGAAAAACCTGTAGTACCACATCATCTGAAGATCTTGATCTAACAAAGTCCTCTCTCCTATAAAACAAAATCTAGGGTGTCTCCAGAGGCTCAAATAAACTCAATGCATCGACAGAACACTTCGCGACACGACTATCGTCAAACTTAAACCAGTCCGTTTCGTTCTGACCAAGGCGAACCTTCTATTTCGAACCTTCCAAAGAGTTTTTTACTTCCGTTAGAGGTTTAGTCTTGTTTGAAATCGTCAGTGTGATTATTAGATTGACTGGTGCCTCAACTATACTTGTTTTTTTATAACAGTCAGTTTGGCGCATGTTTGACAATACAGTCGATCATCACCTGTTGAAAATTGAATTTTCAGATGATTTAACAATAAGCTTTGCACGGACTGGTTATTAGTCATATTAGGAAAACTAGATGAAGTTTCACATAAGTTTTCAGTACTTCTTGAACATTTACCACAAAGTAAACATGTGGATATTTTTCCACATGTTTACTTTCCACATGTTTACTTATTTTCCACAAGACGAGATGGCCTGTATGGAATCATTCAGTCCAGAGCGGTCAGGAGTATTGATTTTGCTATTGTTTTGCTCAGAAGAGTATTCAACAAGAACCCCAAGAATTCTGAACAATCCTCTTGTTGTCCTAACGAGTATCTAGTGGACTTTAAAGATCTAGGAAATCGGTTGGAGGGAAAGATGATACCTTCTCACGAAACTGCAGCTGCATGAACTGGTGTTTGAGTTTGATGATTGAGTAGGAAACATTCCCGTTCTCGTTCATAATTAAAACTTCGTTCTTGAAATTCTTCGTCATGAACAACACTTGTAAAATACTATTTATGTAGCATGTTTCCTAAATCATCCAATCCAATTTTCTTCTCTAGATTTTCAGGACAACTATCTACTGATTCATAATAATTCATTATGTTTCACATAATCCCCATAAGAACCATTTCTCAAGCTGCGATCGATCCTTCCAAGTGAAGAAGGGTTTCGTAGAGGGATCGATTCGGCTCTTGCTTCATGAAGCTCTTCCACTGAAAGGGAACCAGTTCTACGAGGACTGCAACTCATATTTGGGGGGCAAGAATGACCTGAGTCCACTGGCTTCAGTGAAAAAGAAGAAGGTGGATCAATCACTTGTGAATTAACCTTGATAGGACACTATTGAATATCCACATATCTCGGCTTGTTTCAAAGAGGTTTCAGTTCCGTACTGAAATTAGGGCAATGCATGATCTCATCAAAATTTGCGAAAATCAAACATTATGATGATCTTATACAGTTTGGTAATGTGTTAATCAAGCATAGAAAAAAAATTGACCCAATTTGGAGCCCTGGGGTATACCTGAGCAAATGATTAATTTTTCCGAACAACCCTGTTTGAAAACCACATATTGTTGGCGACCCTTTAAATAAGATGCGCATAGTTCTAAGATTTCAATTGAAAATCCTAGCTTACAGAAACTATTGAGCAAAATATCGTGGTCGACCTTCTCGAATACTTTTGAAAAGTCTTTATATATAACATCTAGTTGTTCAGCAAGGTCAACAACTTCATTTGCGCTTTGAGAAAATTGAATAAGGTTGGTAATTGTCGATTTCTTTTATGTGAAGCCATGTTGATTATTCGCTAAATTAGGTCCGACGAATTCTACCATTTTTAGATATAAAATTGACTCAAATAACTTACTGGGTACACAAAATAACGCAACAGGCCTATAATTCATTACCTGATTTTCATCAGCATTTTTTAATATGGGGGAAACTTTGCTAATTTTCTATGATTCTGGATATACCTTGGTATTGATTACAAGATTGAATAAAATTTTTACGAGTTTTGAGAAAAAATCCGCGCATCCTTTTATTATTTATGCCGGAATATTATCTGGCCCTAGTGACTTTTTTGGTTTTTAGACGTTTCATGATAGCCAATATTTTTTCGTCGTGAAATATGGCTTTTATTCGAAAATTATCCGAGATATTGCTATTGCGAAACACATGTCTTGTAAACTTTCAAGTATCTGTCAGTTTTATCATACTTTCCAAAGTCCATTGAATTAATTGAAAGTTGTCCATTTTGGAGCTCATTCAAATCATGTTTCAAAATTAAATAATTGAAGGATAATGGTAATGCATCAATAAATTTATCACCAATTGGTGATAGTTTCTTTATCTTGGTCACACAGTATAGTCGACTGAAATTGCTAATGAAGTGATAGTGAAAGTCAATGAGTATTTCATTATATTGTGTTTTTAGCAGTCATTTCACTAATACTGACTGAGTAGCGCCTACTGATTTTTCCGTTTTAGATTTTAAACGATGGTGGTACCACCTGAAAGTAACAATTTGTTAGAAAAAAATACGGAAACCGAAATCCGAACCTACAAGAAAAGATGGGTTATACTTATAATATACAACTTGTATAGTGCGGCAAATTCTTTTCAATGGTTGGAATACTCGATCATCACGAATATTGTTATGAAATTCTATGATGTCGACTCTTTGGATGTGGACTGGACATCGATCATATACATGGCGATATACCCATTTATTGTCATTCCGGTATCTTATATCATTGACAAGAAGGTTAGTTGCATTTTACTTGTGATATTATTGGAGAAAATGATACCTGAACTAACAGTTGCCATCGACTCCGTTCGCGTAGATTCACTTAAGTTGCTAGAGTTTCCTAGATTTTTTCAACGCGCTTTTTTATCAACACGCTTTTATTAGCTTCACCTGTATGTATGTATGTTTGTTTGTGTAGTTCAAGTAAACGACATAGTGCAACCTACCATATTTAGCTGAGTGGG
>WOGN01003181.1:0-15593 GCA_015342105.1 Leptinotarsa texana
TTAACCCTCAGCTCGCACAAGTTTCGACTTCTGAGGGTTGTCGTTCGCAGGGGTGCGACAGCTGGTTAACGAAAAAAACAGATTTTAAACAGATTTTAAACATATTTTAAACAGAATATCCACAATTTCCAAGATGTTGTCCAATGGAAGATTGGTCAACAGACTCAGTGCTACAAAATTGTGACTTTTTGTATTTTTAGAGTTTTGTAATTCGGTAGCCAGATTCGGTTCGCAGAAATTGAAGCAGGAATGATATTTCCAGATATCGACACCGGTGATAAGAAATATTGCAACTTTTGTTGAGACAATGAGGGGTTTTCTATTGGTGAACTTTTGAACCACATACTAATAGAGATATTTTTCGTCCACTATCATATTGATGTGTAAATGTTTGTGAGATTTTTTATGTATGTTTTGTTTTCAATAACACTTTTTAAGTTGATGTAAATGAATTTGGGTTTTTGAGATAGTGTCTTTCATTGAAGAAATTACTGTTTCATTCACCCACATAAGTTTGATTTGCAAAGAGAGCCAGAGAAACGTACTAAGTTCTGAGTCGTGTTGAATTGAAAGAAAATTCCTTAGGTATCTGACTCAAAACAATAATTTTAATGTTTCGTTTATGATGTAGATTTTGTTGATGGGCCGACCAGGTAAAATTCTCAAATATTACATTTCTGATACAACCAGCGTTTTAGGCGTTTTAGGTTTAAAAAAAAATTATATTTTGTATATATTTTATAAATCATTCGTTGAAACTATACAATGTGGAAGATGAACCGTAACACAATATGAAAAAAACTTTGTAAAGCGGCCTAAACACGTGTATGTAATATTATAACAGAATATTGCACAAGAATGGAATTGAAAATGTTTTTCTGGTATTAAATATTTGTGCAATGTTTTGTACACAATTATTTCCTGCCGAAATACGTAACCTCGTAAATACTGTGCCTTCTGAAGGCAATTTTGTACAATATCAGTCAATATCAATAAGTAGAGATGACATCGGAAGATGAATGAAAGATTGGAAAAAGGTTCATTTCGGAATTTGTTAACTTTATAATGGATTTTCGGGCAAATATTATACAAATTACGAAAGAACAGGATAGCGATATATCGAGTTTTTTTGATTTCGTCAATAATTATTTGCATACTCGTGACATACTAAATGAAATGTTGTACTGTGAATTCTTTATTACGCAAAATATCAATAACGTTTCCACATGATTAAATTATTATCCAATAATATGGAACATCTATTGGCATCAGTCAAAATATTGTGCAATAAGCATTGCTTGTTCGATTGATGACTTAATAATTTTGTAGAAATTCATGTTGAATATAGAATAAAGAAAATACTTTTGTGTAGTTTATACTGTGCTTACACAGTTGTCACAAATTGTCAAGTTGCGTCTTATATAGAGTAGACAGGTATCTGCTCTAGGTACCTGACCTAACACGTTACCAATATTAAAATATGTCACAATTGCCAACTATTGGATGGATCTTAACATTCCTAAATTCAAAAGGGGCGAGCTGCATAGCGTTATGAATTTGGGGTCCTTGTACAATTTATTTATTTCCAACGCTTCCAATAAATTCATCTCCCTTCCTTTGTTACATGTATGAAGAATTTACATGTTTCCTTTATTTTTTCTATGGTTTGTTTCTTTTAGATGTCTATATATGGCTGATTTATTATCAGATAATACATATTCTCGGTTTCTTATGTCGAAGTTTCTGCCTGTCTGACCTCTATAAGCTGCTTGGCAGTCCCCACATTGAGATTTCTAATGGACGATTTGGTTTCCGGGAAACACCGCCTGCACGTTTCGTAACTAACGTTACGTAACTGATACGTTTATTGCGAATTCTACATCAGTTGGTATGAATGCACTTCTAAAGGTCGCGCGGGTAAAAGTTGTGTTCGATTTTTTTTTTTCGAAGAAATATTTATTGGGTACTGAACTGAGCGTTTTTTCGTCTATCTCGTTTTTTACAGGTGCCGTTACAATGTTCGTAACTTTTGCCCTGACTTATACTGAAATTCTTATTCCTCTGAATTAAATGTCTGTATATGCAGGATTTTTTCCATTTATCCCTTTTGGGTTTTGCGTTAAATAACATGTTTCCTAAATTATACTTATTAAAAACTGATGTGCTTGTGTTGAGTTTTGAAAAATAGATCTTTATATTTTCTGAGAGCTTCCCTGGAAAACTTATGCTAGCTTTATGTTCTTTCTGATTTAGGTATAGTTCCTTCATGATCAATTTTTTGTTCTTATTGGAGATCAGTTTTTCAATTAAGTTGGCGGGAATATGGTTGTTATATGCTATCTGCTTTATGATCTTAATTTCTTCTTGAAAAACCTCCTGTGATGATGGTATCATAAATACTCTATGCATCATAGATCTGAAAGCCGATAATTTGTGTGATAATGGATTGAAAGAATCCATCGGTATTGTATAGTCCGTGAAGGTGTTTTTTCTACAGATGTTGAACTGAAATTTATCATTGCATTTTGTAATAGTGAGATCCAGGAAGTTAATCTTGTTGTTTTGTTCTATTTCGACCGTGAATTTTACCTCATCGTGTAGAGTATTAAGAAGTTCCCGAACTGGTTTATCTGTCTCTTCGAGCCGTCAAAACCCACGAGGATATCGTCCACATATCTGAACCAGAATAAAATGTGTTTTTGGGATAAGGCATTCTTCAGGATACACGTGTTTTCTTTACGTGTACTTTAAGTACAATGATAACTTCTACCTGCAAAATTCAGGCCTCCCAATGGGGTCACCATTTAGCCCGTTATTAGCATACATTTTATGGACAACTTAATTATATATACCTATAGTAATGATAATAATAATAATAGTGAGTTTTTTTTTAGTTGCTATTAAATACAAATATCGAATAACATTATGAATATTTAATTTTTCAATTGATCAATAACATGAAATATTGGTGTTTATAATTTTTAAGTGAATTCTGTATAAAGTCAATATGAAAAATGAGAAGTAAAACTTTCTATGGCTTTATACCACTCGTGTTTTTAACTAAAGTTTTTGCATTTCATTAGTTTGGACTTCTATTTTCTACTATGATAAAATCTGAAATCTGAAATCCTTGGGAGAATCTATGAAAAATTAAAAAGATTAGCTGAAAAAATTATTATATTGAGCAAAAAAACCGAAATTACAATGAAATAAAATACAAGCAACAATCACAAAATCAAAACATTGAACTGTCAACACGAGATGATAATAAAAAATTATTAACATTATTAACTGCTTATTGTCAAAGAAGGACAAATGGGTTTATGACTGAGGGGATGTTGGTGGCATGAAGGCCTCAGACATCAGTACCGCCCTTCACGGGGTACCCCTACCTGTCTGGGGTGGGATGGATGAAAGATCTGTTCATCGTTTAACGGGGGACATGAAAGCCTCATTCGACAGAGTGTCGAGGCCTTCTATATCGGGAGGGGTTGTCTACAGCATAATCTATAGCTTCCCTGACGAACTGGACTTATTTCTCCGAGACTTGACTATTTATAGGTCATTCGATTTATATCACCTATCCCCTCTTTCCTCTCTCCGCTTTATCGGATCAGTGGGAGTTGGTTGTGTTTCGCTCAATTATAGGTTTACAAATGTTGCGTATCTCTACGATAGCTTGGCTAGCGTAGAGATATGTTGGACAACGTATCTCAACGGCTTCTTTGAAATTTCTCCTAAACGAGTGTTCCTCCTTGTGGATGATTTCAGCTTGAGACCACTTGATGTTATGTTGATGAGTCCAAACATGTTCTACTATTCCTGATTTGCAGGTTACTCCTCGCTGTGTGTGTTTCTTGTGCTCCGAAATGCGAACTATCTATGGCATCTTTGTTTCACCGATGTATGATTCTCCGCACTCGCAGGGTATCTGGTAAATGCAATTCTTGGAATCGCAGTCAGCGTTTGGTGCCAGATCTAAATCATGTTCTGATGTTACACTTGGACACAGTTCTTATTATTCTTTCCGACAATCTTCCGATGCAGGGAAGTACAAGTATTGGTTGTGGCGGCTTCTCTTCCTTGTGAGGCTCTTGCTGTCTTTTAGCCATAGTCTGTTCCACCCAGTTCCTTTTCGAAACCTTCCTTTGTACTACAGAGCCCGAACGCACGATCTTCTAGAGTCTTGATGATTTCTCTCTTAGTCTTAGTCTTTGTTCAGATACTGTCCCGTGTGACTGGCAATTCGTTGTAGACTTTCTTCTCCCTTATGAAAATGATGGAAGGACTTACGTTGTTGATGTGCATCAGGAAGGTGTCTAGTTCTGCATTCCCTTGGTTCCATGTTATGAAGATGTCGTCAACGTATCTCAACCAAACTCGGGGATTCTTGTGGGCTTCTTCAATGGCCCGAGTTTCAAACCACTCCATATATATGTTGGCTATAACCGGTGAAAGTGGCGATCCCATTGGCAGTCCCTCATCTTGCGTGAAGAATTCGACCTTCAGTTGGAATAAACAGTTTCGTTCATAGCATCCTAGTAATTCCATGATTACTCATATCGGTAAGTTTGTTCTATCCTTCAGGTCCCCAGACATCTGGGGACCTGAATTATTAGACAATGGAAGTCCGAACTGATGAAATACACCACGAAACATTTTCAAATACCTTCAAATAAAGTTAATGCAGTTTGGTCATGCAAGGACATTTCCAAATTTATACAAAGGTACTTTTGAAAACAGAACAGGGGTGGCATCCACTCCTTGAGTGAAAGTAACTCCCAGTAAAGGGTCAATTCTCGAAAAAAGAAAAGGTAGAATCTAAACCCAAATCTTTACGAACATCGGTGATGGTTGGCAGTCTTTGATTTCTGATAACTGCTTCCTGAATGTTTTTGAAGATGATTCACTCAATGTTTGCAAAATCCATTGCCTATATGATACTGGAAAAAAATCAGCTCCATCATAATGGCATACTTGAAAATCACCTCAGCCTTATAGTTTTTTAAACCGCAATAAGAATAGCATCAGAAGAGGAGGTTTATTCTTCAGATCCCATCAACTGACTTACGTTTTTCAAACTCATCAATACTCCATCTGAAGATCAAGATCTTCAGATGATGTGGTGCTGCAGGTTTTCCGGGTTTTCCTACAGCTAAAAAAGCAAATGCGCCAGTGGAATCAATGATGTTGTCCCGGAGCGCCAATTGATTTTTATTGTTGTTTTCATTTTTATCGTTTTTTTTTCTTAAATAAAAATTCGCTTCCATAAATTGATAATGTCAGAACAAGCAAAAATCTTAAATGAATAATGGTCTACCAGTAAATACAATTTTCCTTGGATTTTGTCCTCATCTGGAAATAGAAATACTTTAATGAAGTTTTATTATTACAAGCAGGATTAAAATGGCATGCTGGAAAAAACCCTAATTATAAGCAGGTGCAGTTGAAGTTTTGAACGCGATGCGAGCTCGAATTCATCTCGTAAAGGATAATAACTTTCAGATACAAAAGTGGGATTTCGTATTGTTTTTTGCGTTATGAAAATATTACTTGTAGATCAATCATGGTTTGTAATTTCATTGGCATCTCAAAAGTTTCATTATCATGAAATAAATTGAAAAGTAATTGGTCTGATAGTGAATGTACACTATAATTCTTTTCACAATGAAATTTGATTACCAATAAGCTAAAACACAAAAGTATAGTATCGAGTTGAATTAAGACAGTTGGAAGGTAACTATCATATAGAGAGCACTCGGATGAGCAAGATTAGGTCACATTTCAGTGCTGGAAAATCATTGTAGAGCCAGCAGTTTACCGTTTTCTCCAAGCACACTAATTTTTGATAGGACCACAGTATAGCTAAAACTAGTAGTGTCACCCTTAACAGAATTTTTGATGTTTGTGTGGAAGATTTTTATTTTTTTGGATTGCTGCGCATCCATAATTACACGTCTCGAGTGGATTCGTCAGCTTATGATATTTAATACACTACTCAACAAATGAATAATAGATATAAACTGCTCGACAGTAAAATACTTTTCATTGAAAATTAAATGGGTGTTTTGTAGTAATGTAGAACATTAGGAAACACTCTGAATTTTTTATTTGAATTGTTTCACGTTTTTACTCGCTTCTTGTCTGTTCAGTTCAAATTTTGTAACCGATTCGAAAATAAGTTATTGAGAAGCTAAAGGGATTTGCAACTCCAAAGTTTCGAACATAGCTCAGGACTGAATAAAATGCAATATTTTTGCATTTAAAATCGAACAAAATTCGGAAAGCGTAGGAATCTTCTGTAACTATTGTAATGCACACAAATGATATATGAAATGTTGTCAATTTTTCAACGACAGCGTTCGCTACACTCTTTACTGCATGTATCCCAAGTTTGTCGTTCCGAATATTACCAGTGTCTTCAAAGCAGTTGCAATCCCTTATTATTTGTATGGATTTAAGAGTGTATACGACACTAAGAAATAATTTTATTGAATTCAATTCAATTTAATTATTCATTGAGCCCTATATGAAAATATATAATTTTTATCAGCTACAAATACACCTCTTGAATACATTAAATATACAAGTACAAAATATTACATTTTTGACCTATTCAATCTCTTATCCTTTAAAATTGGTCACGAACTAAGGAATGCTGAAATCGTTATTTGCCATCCCTTGGCAAACTTTATCCTATTGGTAACATCTTCGTTATTCCATTTCACAACTCTCATTTCTCTAAACATTATTTTCATATCTTTTAAGATACGAATACAATATGAAATAAATTATGCCTTGGAATATTTCTGGCGAAATGGTAGTATTAGCCACAACAAAACTTCTCTTTATCATGATTCCACAAGCGAAACGCCATCAGTCTGGTAGGCCAAAAGCGGTAAATTCAATGAAAAATTTTAGACATGACAACATAACACAAAGGCGGGGATAGTGACTTTACTGGGTCTTTAGCATTTTACTGTGATAGGACCACGTCACAACGAAGAAGTCGAGGACCGAAATGTTTTGCCTGACGAACAGTTCGGCTTCAGAAGAGAACACTCCACTGAGTTACAGGTTCTGAGACGGGTTGAAAACACCATCGCGAAACTGAATCAAAATCGAAAAGTCCATCTCGTTTTACTAGACATTTCGAAAGTCTTCGACCGTGTATGGTACGAAGGTCTGTTGCATAAACTAATCGCGTTCGATTTGCCTCGGGGCCTGATCCGGTGGATTAGGTCTTTCCTGAGAGGAAAAACATTTCAAATTGAAGTAGAGGACTCTCTGTCTGACAAAAGAGAGATCTTCGCTGGAGGGCCACAGGGGAGCGTCCTCCATTCCACGCTGTACTCTCTTTACGCTAGCGACCTTCCGAGGTCTGAGGGTGTGAAGATATTTCGATACGTCGCCGACGACACGACTCTCCTCTCATCTTCCATGGGTCGGAAGCTCGGGATCGTTTACAAGTAATGTGCATTGAACGACCTCGAGCGCTGGTACCTCGAATGGAAGATCCGAGTGAACCATTACAAGATTCAGGCGGTAACCATTATTATCTTCTCCGGCCCGAAAAGTGAGAATATCTGGAAGGGAGATCGACTGGCAAGCGCAGGTAAAGTACCTTGGTCTTTTAGATCAAAGATCGAGGGTCTGTACCCTCTGATCAACAGAAGATCAAATATGAGCCTTAAAAACAAAATTACTATCTACAACACGATGTTCAAGCCTGTCATCATGTATGCTTCCGGCGTCTGAGGACAATCGGCTCCGTCTAATAACTTCATCCTGGAGAGATTATAAGATAAGTTGATATGGATGATTGTGAATGCTCTATGGTTCGTGCAGAATGAAGCCATCCGCAGAAATTTGTAGCTGCCGTCCATTCAGCAGTCCTTTCAGCAGTCCATTGAGTCGAGGAATCGGCGAGTTTTTGATAGCGCGGAAACATAGATTATGCTGTAGATGACCCCTTCCGATATAGAAGGCCCCGACACTCTGTCGAATGAGGCCCTCATGTCCCCCGTTATATGATGAACACATTTTCCATCCATCCCACCCCAGCCAGGTATGGGTACCCCGTGAATGGCAGTGCTGATGACTGAAAACTTTCGTACCGCCACCATCTCTCAGTCATGAACCCATTAGTCTTTCTGACAAAAATCAGCTGCAAGGCTAAGGGAGCTAGGCTTCAACCTGATTGAACTGAGGATGAGCTTGGTCAGGACCACATCAGCTAGAAGTCAACTGCGCAGTTACCATTTCCACTCATTTCTTTTTCAGTGTTCAAAATACATCGATGCTAAGCTTTGCAGCGGTCCACTTTGAGGATCTTCGTTGTTATCTGCCATTTATTATTTGTCCATTTCATAGCTGGCTTCTTATGGAGAAAACAACCATCACTTTCACTCACCCAAGTTTGTCTGAATACCTCATCAGCATCGTTTTGGACAACATCACAAGATGAAGCACTTGTTTCGTTCATAATATTTCGACTCTGTGTCATGGATGAGTTGAATCTACGCATGTCAGAGTATGTGAAGACATTCATTCATACGCTCAATTGATTCAATCTCAGCCATAGTGGAAGTATATTTTTAGAGAGATTAGTTTTTGGTAAAGAAAGGTTTCTGGCTCTCCAATTCTCTATATTTATACAAATGGAAAACATTTGAAAAATGAACTCTTCACAAAGATATGTAAATGATGAATAGATATCAACCATCCTTATTTTTTTGATCTTCCACATATTTCAAATCTGATCTTTTTTAGAACTGGAATTCGAAACACAAAACATTCACCAAAAAAATACTTTCGATGTTATTAATTTTTCAACTGGAAAAGTTTATTCATTCGAATGAACGCTGATGTTATCAGGAACTGTCAACATTTTATATATCTGCACACTTTCATCCAGTTTTGAATATTTTGAGAAAAATTTGCTTTCTTTATCAACTTTTTCACGGATTTCTTTTCCAGGGTAGCTGTGTGTGGAACAATGTTACGGGAAGACAAGTGATACTGAGTGATACTTCATTACTCCATTTGACTGATATAGAGAGGAAAGTTTTGCAGAAAGTAGCCATCGCTAAATTGCAAGCCTTGAATTTGGGAGTGAATGTCAAACCGCCAAGTGGTAAGATATGATTTGAAAATTTCGTATTACATAATTTAGAAATTTCTGATACGAGAAGTTTCTAGTTGATGAAATTTTTTACCAGAACTTCTATATTGAACAATAATCTCTAGTGTGGAATGTAAGCAATGAAAATACTTCTCTCACACTTTGCATAACCGTAGTCTTTCCTAGAGCTCATGATTAGAATATGGGGTAACTCTTTGGAGTTACCTCAAAAACATTTAATTATGCAAGAAATTAATTACTGTCAAGGAGTGGACAATTTGAATATACACTGCAGTGACTTTTTAATATATTTCTTACTAATTCAAAGAGAAATTTCATTAGTAGCGTAGAATTAGGAAGTCTATTCTCCTTTTTTTTAAACTAAAAAAAGTACGTTCCCACCATTACATCTCAAACTCTCAAAGGGGTTTCAAGAAATATCGCACACGTAAATAGACAACGAGGTTTCAAGAACCAACTGATTTTATTCGATACAATTAATTTATAACTAATTAAATATAACAGTGTTTATTTTATGTCCTATTTTTATTCTCGACGCTATTTTGAGAAGAGACTGTTTATTTTCCTACATCGTTAACTGCTCATTTCTTTGCTACAATAATTCGCTAAAATACACGAACTAATTTTAATAAAGTATTCGTTTTCAGAAAATGCAGCGTGTGCAGTCGCCAAACCTAAAAGGAGGCCATACCTACTCAAGAGGAAGGCCTTGACGACGGGGATTTTCGATACTAGTAGGAAAGAGGCTGACAAGGAGAAAGGTAAACCAGCTCAAATTGATTTTCGAAAACATTTTATCTCGTAAATAAGGTGGGAAGTCAATTTTCATTAAATTTTTTTTTTTAAATATTTGTAGAGAAAAAGAAAGATGGAAAACTTTCTGAAAATACTCCGATAACATATTAAAATCATCGTCAATTATTAAGTTTAGGTGTCGATAAAGCAAGATTGTGAACTTATTATGCACTATTTGGAACCTATGTTGTAGTAATGAATATTACTGGAGTTTTTTCCCAATACCAAATCGTTATTTTTAACACATCGACACTTCTTTGGATCACCAAGCGATCATCTTCAAGAGGAAGAGGAGTTTAATCTTCCTCTTGAAGATGATCACTTGGTGATCGAAACATGTGTCGAGGTGTTGAAAATAACGATTTGGTGTTGGGAAAAAACTCCAGTAATATTCAAGATTGTGATAGCTTATTCGTTTGAGCAACGGAATGCTGAGATTTCTGACGTTAGTCTGTTATTTGCAGTTTAATGCCTGCGAATCACAGCGCATTATTCATATCATGTACGAGAACGTACACCTTCACTCAGACTAAAGCTTGACGTTCGACGTTCACCAAGCTTAGAAAGTGGCAATTGTCACGTGTCAGACCTGATCATAGCCAACTTCAAAAATTTGCCTTGGTAACCGAAATACGGCAACACTGTCAGGGATCCTATGGTATGAAAGTCAGATTGATATAAATTTTTACTATCAATAGTTTTTCTGTAGTTCCGCATGTGAATTTGAAACATATTGAAAAGTACTAGTATTATTTAACCAAATATTTGGTTAGTTCTAAGTGAAACTGTTGATGAAAAACAGCAAGAATTTTTAGTATGTACTTGAAAGTATAAAATACAAATTTGGTGACACACCAAAGATGTGTCATAGTTTTTCACTTCATAAAATATGAAGGAATGGAGGCCTGCAATGTCTTGAAAAAATTTACTCCATCTTCAATTTTGATGGTACGTGTAATTCATTCTTTTGAAGAAGTTATCATTGAATCTATTCAAAATATTATGCTGGGGGCACCAAAGTTACAGTACCTTCAATATTTCCTTTTCCAGAGTATCTTTAGTTCACTTAATTCATGTACTTGATATATACTCTAGCAGTTTGAGCGATTCAAAGTGTTTGGTTTTTGAAAAAAAAAAAGAATTTGAAGTGTAAATAACAAAAATTACCTCTTCAAAAAAACTAACACGTGTCGCGGTTTTTGTAAAACCCTTATAGTGAAAATCATACAATAAACTGAATTGATTAGTTTTCAATATGGATTTTCATTAAGTATCAGCCAGTTCTATTCAATTACCTTTTTTTCGAAAAAACTCAAAAACTAATAACTGCAGCGTTAAGGAATAGACATTAAAGCTATTATTGCCAATAGTTATAAATAGTTATAAAAGATAACTATAGATATAATACTATATCTAAGTATCTTTTTTTTATATCGGTTTGAAAATAAAATTGAATTGATAATTGACTTAGAAGATGAGGCAATTTTCTCCAGATGAATTTTTTTGAGCACTACGAAGACGGTTTCATGAGTTTTTCCAGAAAACTGCATTGTTTTTTTTTCACTGCACAAATGCAAACTTATCTTCAACGAGCTGTTGGTCCGTTGGTATTAGACCTATGGACACGATAATTCCATCATTCTTTTTATCTTTTTGAACACTACATTTTCATCTGAACTAATAAAAACTACTTACTTACATGAGTTACTTGTGAGCAACTTTTGATTCTCCATAATGCTCGGAACAGATATTATTTGCAGTATAGATCTCATGTATGAAGCTCTACTTCTAAGCATACCCTGAAGCTGCTGGATTCCATCCAAAAAAGAGCAATCCATCTGATTGGAGACACGAACGTACCTTGCGACCTTGATGGTCAAGAAAGTCGGAGGGTCTCTACTTTATAGATACTTTCACGGGAGGTGTTCAACCGACTGTGGGTGCTCATCGTTTTGAGGTACAACTCAGTACACCTCGAACTTTTCTGTTTAAGAATTGCGTTTATGTGAATAAACTTTTTGCTAACTATTTTTCGAGTGAAATTAATATCCAGCGATTCAAAGCCAATGTGAATCACTAATTTCGCACAGGCACCGCTCTTAGAGCGCATTGAGGAATTTTTATGTATTGCTTATCTTTTGTCCTTATAGAAAAAAACCATTCGAAAACGTGGGTTTGATGGTTGAGAAATTGACACTCACTCGCGAATAGGTCGAAAAGTATTAGACAATTTATTAAAATTATTTTCAATGAAATATTTTTCATCCTCCGAGAAGGGGTCCAGTACAATGTTAACTTTGCCGAACATTTTTATGAACATCGGTGACGTTCATCAAAATTATAGGGGAAAACGAACACGCCCGAGGAAGCCATTGTATAACGAAACACGTGTTGCGTTTTTGTAAAACTGTCTAGTGAAAATCACACAATAAAGAGTTTTTAGAATACGTTGGTTATTTACTAATTTGGAAAATATCACCTACTTAGAAATTGATTGTATCCCCACAAAACTTTTGGTAAGGATAGAAATTCTAATGAAGAAAAGAGAATTTAAACTTTCGATGTTTTTTACCACTTATACAATGAATTATATATTATACTTCTATTTATACTTATGCTTGTACATTAAAATTCAATGTATAAGGTTGAAAATGTTTTACAGGATGAAACTGCAGTAACGTTAGTTACAAATGAAAGTGCTTAAAAACATAGAAAGTTCTGTATATGTTGTAATGTATAAGTTTGAAAATGTCCTTATAGGACAAAACTGCAGTAACGTTGGTTATAAATAAAAGTGGTAAAAACATAAAGTTCAAAATTTTTTTCTTCATTATGATCTCCTACCACGTAGGAAATTTTAGTTTCAAGTGCTACTCAATTTTATATGCGCGCAGAGGGGACAAATAACGTCATGTGTTGTTTCTTGGAAATTCCGAATTTGAAGTCGGGATTTCAAGTTTTGAAGGCAAAATTGCGAGTTTAGCATCGTAATTATGAAAAAAAGAAGATAGAGTGGCCCTTTTACGTTTTCGTGAGTGATTGGTTTATGCACAAGAATACATCAACAATCTTTGTATCATTCAGCCATGTTGAGTAACTTTATTGAGTTACCCTATTTTAAAATCTCTGAACAACGCCAAACAACACATAACCTAGTCCAAAAACCGCTCATCCATTTCTTTCTCCGTCAAAATATGTTATGAGAGGCATAACTGGCTCGGCTGCCATTCTTACAGGTCCAAAATTAATTTGACGTTGGAAATTGCGGGTAAAGCGGCGCCATGACATCGGAATGCTGAAGCGGATAACAGAAATATCGAGGGAACATTTAGCTGAAAATAGACACATTTATGAGCCAAAAGGCAACAAGTGTTGAAGCAGGTCTGTAAGCCCAAAATTCAACGAATTTATTTGGAAAAAAGCGTTGAATTCACGGGTGGATCACTGATTGGGTCAAGGTTGATTTTGGAAGTGGATCAAGTTTGTCAGTAGGAATAAAGGTTATGTCGTAATCGAAGTCAAAACAGAGAAACACGACTTGATTGATATTGATATCATAAGTGATTCACAAACTTAGGAGCAGTATTCGAGACTGCAAGGTGAATTAATTTTGGCAAAAAATTCATTTTTGTTGAAATATTTTGAAATTTCCAAATACTCGAAAATTAAAAAATAACAGTTCCCCATTTTGAGATGTCAACAGAAATAACAAATAACAGTATTCAATGAGTTTGACTGATGCTTGATGAATACTTTCTCAAAAACCCATTACAAACTTTTTTACTACCTAAGATAATGAAAAACGTGGAAGTGAGAACTTCAAGATTGATATAGGTATAAATCATGAATCCCCCTCCAATTGGATCTCTAGGTACGAGTGTAGATTGATTCAAGGCATCTTTAGGCGAAAGTCACATGAAAAGCTTTAGAACCGTATTGAAACTGGTCAATACTCGATGAAAATGACTAATACTACCTGACAAATTTGAATATTTCACTTTCAGATAGCAATTTTCAAATGTAACTGAGTTTGATTTAGCAAATTGGTGTCAACAACTGTTACGAGGTAAATATTATTGATTCCATTATTTCCGGAAAGCTAGAAGAATAGGCTTCGAGCCAAATCTTTCTAATTTCAAAGAACGATAGTAAATATTAACCCACTTTGGTAAACCTGATGATTATATCGTTCCGAATAACAAATATTTCTACGTAGTCTATAGAACGAATAATAATTTGAGCAAATTCATTGAAGACATAAAAACAAAACTTCTGTGTAGGATAGATCGGCAGTGTGTTGTTGTGGTTCTTGTTCCAAATTTATATAGGCTGAACTGAAAGAACTTTATTCATAATAGTGAAAAAAATAGACGTAGGTTTTGAAGACCAATTCAATATTTTCAAACCGTACGGAGGGATACGAGCTCAATATTGATTAAGAACGTATTGCATTTGGAAGAGGAAGGTTCGAAGAAACTTAATCATTTGCTCAAACTGAAAATAGAATAACAAATCTAAAAACACAGAAAAATATTTGAAATGATTGACATATAGGTACATCCATGTTATACTGAAGAAACGATGGCTTATAACACGCCACTGAAATTATAATCTTTAATTTTGGTATGAACTGAAGAGGTTCAATATCTTATCTCACTTTCTGATGAATTTAACTTTTGACTGCTATATCATAGAATGTTTTCATGGTGAGCGTCTACCAAATTTTCATTTCGTTTTCCAGATATATATAATGGCCCACTGAATTTGAATTTTCCAGTTTATAATATCTAACCAACCAATGTGGGTTGTGAAGAAATACTATTATAATTATAACAACAAAAATAATAAGTAGTAAATATAACATCACCTAATGTTATAAAACAAATTCTTCCAGCCTCGTGTGTCTGTTTATCTATCTGAACGCGATAAACTCAAAAAATCCTGACCTGTGGTTTTCTATTAAAAAAGGCTTCATGATCACTATTCACTACATACTGTTTTTTATAGATTCATAGGAAAATCCGAGATAGCATATGTAAATTGCTGACTACACCCATTTCAATACATGAAAAAATCATATATACATGGTAACTGGCGCAGAATTTGGCCCAAATACAAGCGTGAGTGTAATCTGCAGGCCCTTCAATATTTCAAACATCTTTTAGCAAAAATAAAGCATGATGTTGATGTCGCATATAAAAAAATCGTATGTGGAACTGAGGGAAAAATACATATCAATCCCAACAGATTTTGGTCATATATAAATAATAAACGAGGTAGCTCCAAAATATCACAAGTACTGAATTTTAAAGGTCAATTGCTGGAGGGGTTCTCTAATATCGTAAACGGTTTTGCCAATATTTTCAAACAATCGTATACCGCTTCTTCCCCTTTTCAACCAAACTCTGATATTGATAATAATCACTTTCTTGATATATCAGTGAAAACGAAGTATACAAGGCACTAAGATCGCTCAAGCCTAGAAAGAACACTAGTCCAGATGACATTCCTGCTTTCATCCTAAAATATTGTGCATTTGTTCTTGCTCGTCCTCTATCTATACCAGTGTTTCCCAAACTTATCTAAAGCGCGACCCCTTCTTGTTAAAAAAATTGTTCACGATCCCCTACTCATTTACAACTGATGGTTTCTT
>WOGN01003182.1:0-15593 GCA_015342105.1 Leptinotarsa texana
TTTATTTGGCCGAGTGTGAATAGGTGTGAGCCACAATAAACCCTTGCGGGTTGCGGTGGAGGGTCGAATAGACCCACTTACTTTAGACCTAACCTAATCGAACCATTATTCCTAATAATGGTGTTAAACCCGAAACCGGCCATATAAATAAAATTAACTAGTGGAAATTACACAAAAGTTTTTTTATTCATTTCATTAGGTAATGAAACTTTGCATTGAAAATTGGTTCATACCAGATCATAACTAACATGAAACAACACAAAAATTGTATCCATCTTATTTGCATATTTGAAATGTAGGCATTATGTTAAAAAAAATTGAATCATTCAAAATTTTTAGAATAGGTAGATATAGAGCATAAAATAGTTGTAACTTAAAAAGTAATTCGTTACTCTTCCTTGAGAAAACTATTGTATAATGAAACACGTTTCAACAATTTTGTGAAACCTGTTATAGTGAAAATCTCACAGTGAACCTTAATATTGAATGTTTATAAATAACTCGAAAGATATATTCTAATTCAATAACGAAATAAAAAATTCAGTTTTATTTTTTTCAAATTAGAAAATGTTTCAATTTTATTAAACTCCAAAACTTTTTCTTCAATTATGTAAAAGGGATGCTTTGGCACATTTGTTTTTCAGATATGTTCTAGATGCGGGATTAATTGTTTTCTTGAATAAGCAAGACATACTGAAAAAAAAAATCGAACAGGGAATAAAGTTAGAGAAATACTTTCCAGAATTTAGCCTTTACAGCCCAGATGGGAAACAAGAGTGTAGTGATGAATACCAAAGAGCCAAACTGTTCATGAAATATAAAATTGAAGTAAGCAGATACATTTTTCATAAACTTTTCATGAATCATTCTATTTTTTTTTCAGGAACTAACCAAAATTCCAGTAGAAATCGAGAGTATGGGTCCTCTTCCAGGAGAGAATATAACTGAAATAATACCTCCAAGAAATGTTTACACACATTTCACAATAGCGACAGACACAAATAACATAAAGAAAGTCTTTGATTCTGTCCACAGCATCATTTTGGAAAATGTCCTGAAAGAGGCACTGCCTATATAATTAAAAAATTTAAAGTGAAAAGATATACAATTTCAAATATTTTAATTCTTATAGTTTCAGAACATACATTTCATTAAATTTATAAAAATCACCTACTTTAATAATGACCATTTCAGCTGTTCTTTTGCAGATTGAAAGACCTATAAATAAATAACATTTTCAATAATCATATCATCATTGAAAAACACCGACACCTATGAGTGAAAATCATCCTAACAGTTGGCAACACTATCTGCTAAACTTAATTTGTGTATGTCAAAGATAACCAATTTTAAAAAACAAACCATAGATGTCGCAACTTTGTGATTTCCACTTATTGTTTACACAAAAAATAAATTGTAAAAATTTTGACACTTGTTTACTTGTTTTTTAATATTACCAAAACAATGAATGTATTGCGTTAGTTACCTGGGCTACGGTCTGCTCTCCAATTGGTATATCGTCATTCCTCAAAGCTACCCTTGACACAACAGAACTCGAATCAGCATCAAGGATAATTCTGAAAAGTGGCAGACAACATAATGTGAATAGAATCATTTATTACAGATCAATTTTGACACGCTTGGCAATATTCAAATACAAAAGCATTCAAAATTTAGAAAAGTCTTACCCTCCATCACATATCTCATCCAGTGCTAACATAACTATATCCAGGGACTCTAGTACTGCTCGTTTTTCCACATTTTTCCTCAGTATTTGGCTAACTGAGTCATAAAGACAATTGAGAATACTCATAAGAATAAGCTAAAAAAACTTGCTTTTCTCACTCAAAAAAGAAAAGTGAATAATTTGTAATTTTGTGTAAAGGTGTATAATATGATGCAGTAGTCGATTTTGATATTTTTAGGAAAGCTTCAAATTACCCTAAAAAATGGAGAAAACATTAAAAAATTGCACAGGAGTGGTATTAAAATACTTTTTTCCCAACAAAACATATTCTAGAAGTCAGAAACCTAACTTGGAGTTATTATTTGAGGTAACAAATCTTCATATATTGGATACTCTAAAAAAAATTTGCAAAACTGTAAGTAAAGCATACTGAAAATTGAATTTTTCTTTTAAAAACTTCCAAAACTGACCCCCAAACCAAGATGCCTATTGTTTTTACCAATTTATCAAAAACTCTTGACCAGAGACATAAGATTGACCCAAGTTGATAGATGGTGCAAGATAAAAATCTGTCATATGTAAATTGTTCAGATTTAAAAAATCTTTCACCTAGTATCAATTTATTTCAAAATGTAAACCATATTGAAAAAATTGAAGTGCCAACTTGACATTGTCAAGTAGTGTCCCTCAGCACCTCTTTGAATGAAATGCAGAAATTCATTGAATCTCTTTCAAGACTGTCAGGTCAAAAGTTTGAGAAATCACAATTGAAGTAGCATTGTTGTCAGTTTGTAGTAACTGTATTCCTACATTTGATTTGATTACAATACAAAAGTATCATAGGCAACCTGAAAATATATATAATTTCAAAAACTTCTTGGTGGGTAAGATAAGGAATGCATTTTCTTTGTATCCCTTCATATAGGTAATGCACATTAAAAGTTAGATTTGTCTTCTTAGTTTTCAAGTTAATCCAATTGCCAAATGTGGGGTCGTTCAATTTTTAATTTATTAATGAATGGAATGTTACCTTACAATATATGTTTTCCTCAATTGACATTGAACCTAATTCAAACAATTTTCAATACAGAAAAAAATTATTTTCATGGCAACATTGCTTTCGCTTTTTTAGCCTCCAAAATATAATGTCTGAGAAATGAGGACTAGTAAATTTGCTTTTTCAAGTCGTTTTCAAGCTTAATTGAAAAAGTTCTAGCTTTTTATTAGATTGAAACGGAACTGCAGTACTTCATAAAAAGTAATATGCACAAAATTGGTATTTTAAATTATGAGGTACAAAAAGGAAATGAGCATAATTTTTCCTTTTCCTGGTGGTCCCTTCTAACCCCTAAAATATGTGTTATTGAGAAAACGCATAGTAATTATTTTGATACGCAGTTCCCACTTTTTTCATTTTTTTTTATTGAACCGACTTTTTCTATCTGCTGATCATACATCTGAAGTCAAAACATGCTTCTTTTAAATCATAAAAGGTACATTTTGAGTAACAGAAAAGAAGGCAACATTTATTCCTCAACTTTTCAGGTACCTACTCATATACATTCAACAACAGCACATTCATTTTATGGAAAAGTTTTGAAATACCGCCAATAGAACTTATGAAAAAGTTCCGTCAAAGTGTCATTTATTTTCACAAAAAAGTTCCTTGAAAAATTTCACTTATTTTCATAAGCATGTATGATAAAATTTGTTGGAAGAAATAGAATTTTAAGGAAAGTATATTTTTAGTATTAAATAATGTGATGGTGAAAAAAGGTTTCATTTTTTTGAGTTTTTATTATCCATATGTGACTTTCTGAAATAGTCCAATTTTTTGAATTTTTGGAAGGCTGTATTCCAAAAGTAAAGCAGAACATACATGAGTACTATTCCAATCAGTCAGAATTTCATTTTAAGATTCTGCTAATGCAGTTGTTGGTTTCAAAGATTGATCAAACCACCAACACCAACATGAAAACTTGGCAAGCTAACCTGGGTGTCACACTGATCAGTGGTTCCACTTATGTTTTGCTTGCTTTCACCCAGCGATTTCTATCAATATTCACCTTGGATTTCTCGATTTTTCTTCAATAAAGGATCACTTTCCCAGTACTGATGAAGACCAACAGGCTGAAACAGCTGCCTACTGGTGGCTCTTAAATTGAAACCAAATTGTGAATAATCATGATAGTAATCATTTATGTTTTCGTTTTCACTGAATTATTTTTCAGCAGCTTAACTTCTAACCTAACCTTTCTTGATTTCATATACTTATATGTGTTATATCAAACACAAAAATTTGAATGTTCCGAAGTTTTCTCGAAAACATTATCAAAATCTGCAACATATTCTACACTTTTTCCAATTGATTACCTACTAACCTCGTTTTCGTGAGAGCTGCCCATAACGTAGAAAAATAAATCCACATTGCTCCTATAAAGGCAGGTTAATCCATCTAGCATGATGATTTCCGCATTTGCTCGATGTGTTTTGTTAAATAGATTTTTCTCAAAGGCCTTCTGCTCTTTGGAAGTGGGGAATGTGGTTTTGTCGTAATATTTTGCCAGGATTCTGTTTCCATCATTATCCAGGATCAAAATCCCTTTTATGGTGTATAAAGTGGGTTCCTGAAATAAGATTTAAATAATGTGGAAACGACAAATAGTGGGAAAGTGTAACTTACCAACAATGAACCTTCCATGGCTTCAATTCTCGTAGATTCGAGAATGAAGCAAACAAGTTTATTTTTTAATAAAAAATATTTCTATAACCTATTATGAGAAGTGGCTCTCTCTCTCTTTCTCTAGGTTTTCTTGGCTATTGCTGAGACGTGGCTTAAACTCTACTCTGACAGCAAAATATTACAGTGTTGCCAGAACTACACTGTTCTGTCGGGATTTCTTGACATAAAACATAAAAAAAAAAAATCGAAACGTTAAGGCACAACCACACTTGTCCGAATCTCTCAAAATTTTTGTGAATAAAATGACTGTCACAAGTTTCTTAAAAAAGTTGTATTTGAACTTTATTGTTAGAAGCATTTTCATTGCCGAAGGTATAATTGGGAACACTGGCTGAAAGTAATCGATTTGTTAGCGTTGTCTGTAATCATTTAAAAGATATTGCCACATCATCCTATGAACAGAAGAGGAGTAGACAATGAAGTAATATAATAACTCATCGAAAATCATAAGTACTTCAGTCAAAATGTCCACATTCTCAAAAGAAGAAAAACGAGATATGTTGAAATTTTATTATAAATTTGATAGGAATAGTGTAATAGTGACCGTCGGGTCTGAATTTGCGATCTCTATACACTACTAATGATATATAATGATTATCTTAATTATACTCGCAGAAGAAAAATACAACCCCCCCCCAGCATATGGGTATTACTTCTAAATTTAGTTTAGTAGCGCGAGAGTTGCTGCCACCAGATCAGAAAAAGGTTGAAATCCGTTATGAGAATTGGTGGGTGACTTGGTCAAAAGTGGAGTTTTCATCTTTCTATCTTCGCAACGTCTTGGTAGTACCACCATGGCTTAAATACATGGTTGTTTGAGGGAATGAAATAATATCAGAAGAGTTTCCACAAACTAATTTTACTGATAAATAAAGTAGATCGAATAATTGGATTAACAATAGCTAAAATAAAATTAACAAAAACAATTTTTTTAATATATGACAGGATTATTTCTCTGATAATCTAATTAACATAACTCAGGACAGAGGTATGCCTTGCTTGAATTCTAATAGATAAAAACAAAATGAAATACAACTAAGAGGAATTATTAAGACCCACTTAATTTCTCCTCCCTGTATAACGTAAGAAAAATTATATAACCTTATAATGAAAAAGGGAACCCGAATCGTAGGTATATAATAAGTTTTCAACAATACCCTAGGTGCCGATTTGAAAATGTAAAACACATATGCATGCAATAACATATGCAATATAGTTAGGAATTTTTAAGATAAGCTCATCAACTAATCGTAGATGGACTCTCCTGGAGTCTCCGACAATAGCCACTTTTTTCCATAACTTTCCCAAACTCTTACCAGGAACTGGAAAATATTCCCTCAATCAACTATACCGCAATAAACACCAATACTGATTTCGTACGCTATCCTCTTCACTTCAATTCAATTAAAACGCGAATAATTAACAAGACTAAAAACTTTCGCGACACGTGGTCTTCAGGACCCTGCCCCGGTAAAAACCGCGAACCACTCGCAGGTCCGCGAACGACTCGCAGGTCCGCGAACGACTGACTCAGTTCTGTTTTCTATTTTCCAAAACCTTCTAGCCACAAAATTCCGTTAAGGGTGTGCGAGCCTTCTACTGATATCTGGATGTCACTACAGGGGTTGTTTTAAAATTTCCATCTCGACAGTTAGCAGATGGAGTCACTCCATCATTAACGATCTTTACGTTTCCCCTTGTTAATTATAACAGCTGCTGGTTCAGCATGATTGGACTCCTCCACATAATAAAACGTTTGCGAATTCTCACACCAAAGATTTCCTAATAGGTGGTATGGAAATTCTGGACCAGTGAGGCGGCCAGCAATGTCACCTAACCTTACAGTTTCGGATACTTTCTTGTGGGGCACTTTCAAGAACAGAATCTAAGTAAAGCAAGAATATGACACAGTGTGTGTCATCATGCAATTCAGAACTATCAGAAAAAAGGATATTATGAAGGTTGTTCTTGATTTTAGACGACACATTCCATCATATTAGTATCTTATCACATTTGTAAATAAGCATAAGCGAATTACAAAGAATTCATAATGCATCAAAATCGTAATGATCACAAACTTATTCGATTACAATCCTACTCCAGCAGAATCTTATAGCTCGTGGGCTTGAGTACAATATCAAAGATTTTTTTTTCAATTTTATTGTATTTCTTAATTGAAAGGGGTATTTTTTCAAGAGAGAATAATTTTTGGAAAAAAAGTTTTCTACTTCTCCATCTTTATAAAGAAAAATGTGGGAATCTTCAAATGAAAGGCAGGAAGCAATCAATTTCAAGAAATTAACGCTTTACAAAAATGTGTAGATCATACAAAGAAGTAACTTTCATACACAAACCGGAAAGAAAACCCCTTTTGAAACAGCTACTTTCACATAAACATTGAATTACGTGGAAGAAAAATACATTCGAAACAAATACTTTTATATGAACACTGAATTATACAAAACACTTTTCTCCATTCAGTTTTTAATCCAAACATTCGTTATGGAATTGAATCAGATGTCATGCACAGGATTGCTACACAATTTAGTAGATGGTAGACATTCGATGTTTCAGTATAAGACACTTGTCTTATGGCCTGTTCAGCACCAATCTGGATTGGTGCTGAACATGTAAGATGAAGCACTCATGAATGTCATCGATAACAGTACATAATGACATTCATTCGCCTATTTGACCTCTATTAGATTAATGACTTTCGACAAAAAAAAAATCAACCCCCTACCCTTTGAGTATGGAAAACTTCCACATTTCTCATAAAATTGAAAATAAACCTTGCAGGTCGGCAAAATTTTTGCAGGTCAGGTCTGCCAAACATGAATCTCGACCATGTTAATCATTCTCGACAAAAAAAAAATCCACCCACACCCTTTGAATATGGAAAAATTCCACATTCCTCATTAAATTGAATATAAACCTTCTTCTTCTTGCACATTGGGTCTGCCAGAAATGAATCTCGACCAGGTTAATCATTTTCGACAAAAAATTTCCAACCCCGGCATCCTTTGAGTATGAAAAAATTTCATATTTCTTATAAAATTGAAAATGAACTTAGCAGGTCGGCAGAAATTCTTGCAGGTCGAGTCTGCCAGACATGGTCGGGTCTGGGAGACACGACCTGCAGAAATCCTGCATTTCAAAAAGAAGTGAAAGATCTAGAAAATGTTGCAGAATGATATTATTGAAAACTGCATATAATAGTCCTATTTTAATTGTACCTGAAAAACTTGATAATCGAGGAAACAAAAATTACAATTAGTTGTCGATTTTAAAAAACTGAATGATATCACTGAAGCTGATGCCAACCCTTTACCCAATATAACAGATATCCCAGTTTTGACAGCTGAACTGGGATACATAGGTAAATCAAAATACTTTTCAGTCTTCGATTTAGCCCGGGGATTCAATTAAACTTTCTTTTAAGTGGTGAATAAAAACCTGGGGTCACTATCATTACAAGAGAGTATCAATGGGATTGAAAAGACCTCTCGCTATTTTTCAGAGGTTAATGAATAATGTTCTAATGGTACTCACAAAATTAAAAGTGTTTGGGTGCAACTATTTTGCAGGTCTGCTGTAATTTATGATTTCCTCTGTAGTTTGTTGTCCTTTTCAAAACATGCTATGCATACTTTCCTTTCAATAATTATGCCTTATAAACCTCATGCTACTAGGCTTACCCTGAACAATTAAAAAAGGCATTCCTCTCTTGGAAAACCAAACATTGAAAGCAACCTTTGTAGCCGAAGCAATGTCAAGGATTTTTCTCTCTTCTATAACTTAGTTTCCTTTATTATACCAAAGATATATGTCAGAAGTATGCGGCAAAAATTATAGGCTATCACCTCAAAGTTCAACTTACCATACCTCAAACTAGACTTTCTGATAACTCTTTCGACTGATATCCCCGTGGAATGATGGTTTTTCTGAATGAATGTAATCTCCAGCGGTTGATTCAAATCCAACATAAATCACAAAATTTATACAGGCACCAATCTCTGGCCGTCTTGGTGTTTTTCCTGCAGTCACTTGTGTAGATAAAAATATACAATATTTATTGAACAAATTTATAATGAAAACAACTGAATCAACTGCATTAGAAACTTTTTCAAGAAGTATTAAAGATTAAAATATTTCGTTTTAGGAGAATTGTCCATTAGTTTTAAAGGTTCTGGATTTTAACATCTCTTTTAAAACATTCTTGAATAATCTTACAGGTCTATCATGCTTTCTCTTCGGCAGAAGCTTCTTGTTTGGCCTTTTCCATTGCCAACCTATTCCTCCAAGCATTCATAAAACTATTTGGGTGTATAGGGAAAAATCCTGCGAGTCCTAAAAATTTAAAAAAATATTAAACTTTCTGCCTGTACAATACTGTGTACTAAATAAACAGGCAAACAAATTTGAATATTTTCTTGGATCCTGCAGCTAAAATGAAATAATTACCAATATAATTCAACAACTATGTTTATGTTGACAGCTTTGATTTCCTGTGGATGGCCGACAGTGATTTGTGTATAATGACTTTAATTGGCAAAACTAAACTTTATTGATGATTCTAAATGAAATTTGTAACTTTCAACTGAATGAAGTATTTTTAGGGAAATATAAATCTAACATCTCATAAACATAAAAAACCTTATTTCATTGCAGAAACTTCTCAAATAGTTTGAAATATTTGTAACATTTCTTGAAAAGCACACTGAATGTCAGAAACACTTTAGTGGAAAATTCTGAATTAATATTTTTTGATGGATCGAATAAAGCTGTCAATTAACATAAACTAAAAAATATGGAATCATAAATGTAATTCAATGCTTTAATGCCTGTAGCATAAATACATGTGTGCTTTTGTACATCAGTTAAATTATTTTGGTAAAATAAGAATAAAACCCAAATAAAAATCTGAACAAAATGAGCACTGAGCACTAGCACGTAGTTACAGTTACATGTAAAGTAATGATTTCTGTAGATGCATATAACATCAACATTGCTTGTGAGGAGTAGTTTTAGTTGTCTTAGGTAAAGATAAGGTATCAGTCAGGTAGTAAATAATAACAAAATACTAGGAAATAATTAATTAACTGTCATCATTCAAGATGCATATAAAAAAAATTATGCTAACTAGATTACGGATGCCTGCTTCGAGAGATAGCAATTTCAATAGAAGCACTAGAAATTATGAAAATAAAACTCCTAAATAAAGTTTCAACAAACGTTCACATATCACCCACTTAAGTACCTTATATATCAATCCCATAAATTCCTGAGAAATGATCTCTCAATTTCTCACTACTTGCAGTTGAATATTTCACATTTTTTGTTCAGAAGAAATGTAGAACATAGTGTGTATTACATGTTTGTTTTTGCAAAATGTTCAATTCGAAAAGTTGCATGTCCTATTTTACCATTAATTTCATTCAGTTATGTGATTTTATTTCATTTGTTCCTTCTGTATTGAAACAACAAATCTGAATAAATGTTTTCCTTTTTCAGAACCTTTCCTTCCATAAAATAATTCATCTTTGTTTTAAGTGGCATGACAATCCAGCAATTTTCAAACTATACACTTTAGAAGTAAGGTCATTAAATACCCTAACTAGATATCACCTAACAACTCTTCCACAGGTTTTGAAACATATGCACCATTTCCTATCCAGTGTCGGATTCTTTCCAGGTTCAATGAAGTTAATTTTTCATTATTTTCATTTGGTAAAGGATCGTGGGTTCCCAGTTGTTCGATTACAGGCATATACTGTTCATTTCTTCTCTAAAATAATAATCGAATTCAAATGTGAAGAAAAAGCATGAGAAGTAATTCTAACCTCAGCGACTACAATATGGAAAAAAGGCCTGTTAGTGCAGCCTTGTCTGACAAATCTGATAACTTTGGCAGAATTTTGAAGATAAACACCTGTGCCACTAGCAGGAGGAAGCATTTTTATTCTATCGATATTTTTTGTGTTTTTTTGTCCTTTTATGTTAGGTTTCCTCTGGTTGTGATTTTTCGAATGAAAAATATTTACAGGTTATGACAGTTTCGACAAGCTGTATTTTTTTGGGGAGTTCATCACAGATTGCATACGACCCTACATTGAATCTGTGGTTTGTGGTTGTATGTAGTCTTTAGTCTGTGGTCTGAGCCTGTGAGCAGAATAGATATGGAAACAAAACCTTAATCATAATACCAATTTGGCAATATTAATTAAACACTATTAATTCGGTATAGTATAGAAGTTTTAGGCTAATAATATAGTTTTCACAAGAGGAGACATAAGACGATCAATAATTGCCATAGAGAAGAGCGAAAATGTAAGGAGAACCCTTGTTTTTTTATTTAATGTTACGATATTCTGGGGATAATCCAATAACCCTCTACCAGAAAAAAGTAGTATTGAGTGAATTTGACAAACGAAGGGCATTTGTCATTAATCCACAACCACCCAAACTTTATTTTTTCATCTAATTACATGAAACTAATTTCCCAATCAGACTTGTGTCTGTGCCAGTGTCTGTCGTTTGTAACTGTTTCATCCGTGAAAGTTTCGGAAATGCTCATAAAAATAATTCAATCCTCGATTCAATATAAAGAATATGTGCCAATTAGTGAATAACATTAAGAACATAACTCTTTCCGACAAAGCTAAATTAATATCTTTTGATGTCCAAAATTTGCTTTCTAGTATTCCGCCAATAGAAACAATTGGGTTAGTTGAGCGTCTTTCAGACAGAAAGCATGTTAATCCAATATTCAAACTGAAAATTTTAGATTCAATAAATATTTGCCTAGCTTGAATTACATCCAATTTTTACTTTTGTAGCGAGGGTATAATAATAAGTAACTTCTTGAATCCCTTGTTAGCTGAAATTTTCATAGACGACCTAGAGAATAACATCCATTACTATAACCGAATTAACTATTCTTCATACTGGTACAGATATGGAGATGTTATCATAATCTGGTTTACTGGTACAGGCCAGCAGTTGGGTAAGTTTATCGAATTTGTTAATTTCATTAACCTTTCGATTAAATTCACGACTGAGATGAATGTGAATAAGATTTTGTAATTTTCCCTAAACCATCTTAACTGACATCATTATACACAATTCATCTATACATCCATATTAATGTAAAATAACATCACAGACTATGGAATATTCCACTTTCAGAGAGAAATTTTCAATGAGGACAGATTTTCATAAAACATAATGATGACAACAATAATGTTGCAGAAACAAGTTTTGAACCAGATCTACTAGTTTCGAAGAATGATACTAAACAATATGTTACCATAACTTACTTTGGTGATTCAACTGATAACTCATTGAAAAAAAAAATAAAAATTGGATGTAGCTACGTAATAATTTGAGTAAATGTGTGAGTGACGTACATGCCAAGACGTAAATCTCTACATCTTTTTTTAATTGTTGCAGTTGAAGTTCTCTTTTCAATGGACACTCCATATTATAACGTCACTGGTGAGCAGAGCAGAGAAAATTGGTTTGGTGTACCAAACTGAAAATAGAGAATTTGAGTAAATTTTAATAGAACAAAAATAGTGGTGGAAGATGAAAAAAAGTGTATAGTTCATAAAATCAAACACTGATTTTGAGGTATGACCCGGTGTAGAGTTTGTTTGAAATACGTGTATGCTGACAAAATCATTCGAAAAAAAAATGGTCTAATTAATCTGCCCAGCAAGCATTTCTTCATTTATGGTCATGGCATTAGTGAAGATGTTAAAGTCGATATCCTATTCATCTCTTTATTAATCCTGAATCGTGATTTAGGACGAAAAACTTGGTCTAAAATTCATTTTGGAATATCAAAAACTGTTCATATTTCTGAATCCTAGGTTTATTTTTCAGTTAAAAATTCCCTTGCAATTAATTTTGTTGAACTATCAGAAATGAAATCTACATCTAGATGCTAAGTGAATTGGCCAATATGAAACCTGAAACCAAAACTGAAAAAATGAATTACAGTGAATTACTTTGAATTTTTTGGATCAACCTCTACCCTATTTGAATATTACCAATTTTTTGTATTGTTTGTTATCACTTGATTTATGAATGTTGCTGTAGATTAAAAGCACTGATAAATATATTGTCTCTGAGATAAATGATTTTAAAATGAGTAAGTACATTTTAGATTATATTATTATTGAAGTGTTGGAAGTATTTGTGAATCTCCAGTTTTTTGGAGGTTAAATATGTGATGAGATGGCTCCAATATTATTTGACAGTGGTTTTAGTTGTGTAGGGAGTGATAAGTGTACCTGAATTGTGTTTTGTATTTTATTTAAATGTTTGTGTTTCAGGTTTTCAGTGAGCTGAATTCACAATTATTGGTTCATTGAAAGTATGTGTATGAATCAAAAGGTAAATACAATTTTTAGTTTCTACCCCTAGCAACTTCTGCTCATATTGTTCACATAGTTAAGTAACACTTCATTTTAACATTTTCACTAAATGATTTACAAACCCTTTTTCAGTATACCATAGCTTCTTCAGGCATGTTCAATCTAAACTAAATTCTATGAGAGATAATGTTATTAGCTACAGCATTCAGAAAAAGGCAAACCATAGACATGTGTTTTGGTCTTTTTGGTCCCTCAGCACTATGGCATAGCTACATACTGCTTTCTGTTTCAGATTCCTGTAACGATGTCCCGGCATGTACTATCAGTATGCATTTTCTGTTTCATTTGTGCAACACACTCGCCGTGCGCTTCTCATGCTGCCACCAGACAAGAGAACATATTTCGCCACAAAAATTACTATGATCCAAAGAATATACAAGCTATCGAACAGCTTCAAATCACGTCCCGAGAAAAACAAAAATTTGCCCAAGTATCGATCGGGACTGCTCACGATGACAAGGCTATCGAATTGGGACATCCTAGCAACAGGAAGGTGAAACGTAACAGCTATAATAGTGATGTAAATAGTGAAACAGAACAAGATTATATTAGGAAAATATTCATGATGTATGGTAAAGGCGAAGAAATGACTTTGGAGGGATTCACGAAATTTTTAATGGACATGAAGTTGCATGAGGTCGTTAAGAGAAATGGCGAACATGATATCGAGCACCATATAGATGTACATGTGGAAAAAAATAGCACGGTGAGTTGATTTTTAAATGTACACCAATTTCTAACTCCCTTTATCTCAATATATTTTCAATGTGCATTGGATACATTATAGCCACTTTGGTCGACTGCCTTGTCAGAGATCACTCTAAAACCAACTATTTGACCGTTTTAGGTTACTACTTTTACAATTTATTTATTTTGTGTGTCAATTTGGCTAATTTCGCATATGGTCCATGAAGGCTCCCTTTCCTCATCATATTGGGAGACAGTAGAAAAAATTGGTTAGTCCTTACATACATAGTTGACTTCACTCTCTCATCAGTTCTATTGTTTTCTATTTGTAATACAGTTCATTTAGTGAACCATATTGGAGCCAGTATGAAATAAATTCAAGCAAAAAATATAACATAAATCTCTTGTGTATGAAATGGTAAAAATGATGCTACATCACATTAAGTTTTGCCCTCCCGAATGAAAAGTATTTCATTGCAATTTTTTTAGCAGTCAACTAGTGAAATCGGTACTTTCATAAACACTTTGATGATTTTACAAATAAAAAAGCTTAACTATTATGAGTTTGAAGGTTGGTTATTCTAAACTCCTCACCTGAATCAGTTCCACAACAAGACAAGTTCAATTTCCAATAACAAATTTGGTGTAGCATCCTTTCACTTCTTTCAATCTTTTCCTATAACCTCTGTAAAATGTTTTATTCAAGTATATCATGAAATATTTTTTGTATAATGTGGTGCTGCAGGTTTTTCTGGGTTTTCCTGCAGCTGAAAAATCAAATGCGCCACTGGAATCAATGAAGTTGCCCCGGAGCGCCAAATAATTTTTATTGTTGTTTTTATGTGGGATAAACCTCATTGCAGTACAGAAATATTCAAAACAATTTGTATAACAAAAACCACAAATTTAAATTACCTGGAAAAATTATCAAAGTAACAATACAATAAAATATAATATATTATAATCAAATGTATATTGCACAATCCAACACAATATACTAGAAGAATATCGTAATACAGACACCTTCAAAAAGAAATTGATATCGTCCGACTAGCTATCCCAATTTAAAGTGTTCAAAGATTTCTTGAAAACGCTATAGTGCAAGGATCCTCATCAATTATCAATTTGAATGTGAGAGAATAGAGAGAGAATATGCTTTATTGTTCAGAGATACAAAATCTTGTTGACAAAATAAAGACCTAAAACAATCTTAAATTGAGGTAAACTAAAATACACACACATTGTACTAGAAGGTCTCATACCTACAACAATATATAAAATCCAGCATATGAGAAACATCTTACAACATATTTAAACAAGCTTGAGTTAGAATGCATCATTATAAAATTCTTGTAAACTTTAATTGGGTTTATCCAACAGGAGAGCTTTTACTCTTTTTCTGAAATGTATTACGGAACTTAATTTCGTTAATGTGTTTTGATAATGAATTGAACATCTTACTGCCTTCATAAATTACTGAATATTTAATTAGTGTCAGTGATGGGATTGGGAGTTTAATGTTGCCTGCTTGACACATGGCAGGACATGTGTAAGTAGTGTTAAATTTGTGAATTTGTTTTTTTAATTAGACATACCGTTTCCATAACAAAAATTGCGAGTACTGGTAACATTTTGTATTTAACAAAAAGAGGTTTACAGGAATCTCGAGCTTTGCACATGTATTTTAATGCATTTTTTGTAGTACAAAAACAGAGTCTAAGAGATTCATATTACACACCCCTCAGAATGGGGATTCTATATATAAAGTGGGATTCTACTAAGGAATGGTACACAACCTTGACAACCTAGAAATCTTGTATATTTAGCGCTTCCTATAACATACTTACCCATTTACTTGAAGGTGGTTGACAATGTTTCATGGTGCATTTCATTAGTTCGGACTTCCATTGTCTAATATGTTATAAATTTATTTCATCAGTTTGGACTTCCATTGTCTAATCTAATATAAATTGATTTGAAAACCCTGAAAAAACAATTACAAAATTAATAAGGTTAACCGAAAATAACAATTTTA
>WOGN01003183.1:4817-15593 GCA_015342105.1 Leptinotarsa texana
GAAGTATTCACAGATAAGAGACAGTCAAAAATCGTAGTACTCAACAATTACACAATGGTATTAGAAAAAATATTCTTTAAATATTCCCAAATTACTTTCAATATATCACAGACTTGTTCGAATACGTCTTCACTTAGTGCATGAACCGAGACGACAAAACTGTATCACGATGAACTGAAATCTACGTGTAACTGTTTAGATACATTCTCTAAGAATATCTTTGAACAATAGACCAATTACCTATCAAATGATACTAATAACTTTCTGATACATCTCGAAAGTGAGGCGCAACGTGTAATTCTTTTCGAGCACCTGCTTCTTTTGTTTTTCAGTCACTCAATTAAAACTGTAATGAACGACAACGGTATCAAAAGACTGAACAATGCTTAAGAATTTAATAAGTTTCAGATCGAAATCACGATAGTTGCAGACGAGGATGATGTTACGGAATCTGGAAGGCATTTCGGGGTGGGGTTTTAATGCTAGTTGAAAATCCGATATTTCGCTGTTTTAACATTGCTGAAAGTAATCAAGATATGTATTGATAAAAAATAGGGCAAAATCAAATTTGAAAAAATATATCAAAGGTTTTTATCAAGCTCACAAGTAGCAGACTTTTGAATAGTACAGCAAGATATATTTCAACATTTGACAACATAATATCATTATTATATTTTTTGTTAAAAATTATCATGAAGTCCAATGAATTATTTTTAGTCCGTAATTAATGTGTACCATTAAATTTTCAAGGTGTGATTTACCTCCACAACGTTGAAATGAACACCCAAGACAGAATTAAGTATAATATATTATTATGTGAACTTAAGCGATTCGTGAAGAAGGTCATAAATAATATTGAAACGTCGGCAACTTTATATTTGAATTTCATCTCTCTCATTTCTCTACTTTTGTTTTTTTTCCTTTTTTAGAGTATAGGCTGGACCCGAGAAGTATCACTGTTGTTGCTTCTGTACAATCTGCTTATGTTAGTGGTGGCATTATGGATTTGCTGAAATTTTGAGGAACAGCTTTGGCCAATGTACAGAAAGATCTAGAACACTTGGAATAGGCATGCAAATTTTTCCTTATTTTCTGGTTGTTTACTATCGTCTATTTTCACAGTTAGAATTTTTGTGCCTCCCTTAGTAGGCGAGATATTTGGAGGTGACAGACTGCTTCAACTTTTGTTGAACCATAGTTTTTCTATAGAAAAGTCGCTTCACAGAAAAAGGAATATTTGGAAATGAAACGAATATCCGGTCTAATTCTGGATAACTAGCGCCTATCCAGCCGAATACCGGATAACTAACGCCTGTCCGGCCAAATACCTGACTTAAAAAAGTATATAAAAGCTTTTAAGTAATTAGTTGCTATATTCAATTAGTATCACTTAAGAAATACAATCAGTAATCACACAATAATTCTATAACTGAATTAGTACTCATACTGCATTAAGAAGTACTAGGAAGTTTCGCTTGTCTTAGTAAATAAGACTACCTTCGGAAAAAAGTCTTTTGAAGTAAACACAACTGTATGGTGTTGTTTTGCATTAGGTGCCCCCAAGAATAAGGATCATACTAGATAAAAAACAAGCTCACATGCTATCGTGTTGCTGTCTTGACGCTGAACCTGGCTACTATAAACTTTGCAATGCATCTCCAAGTGTTTTGTTTTGAATCTCGCGTCTAGATAAGTTGCAATCAAGTAGTTTGAGTTTTGACTTATGGAATTAAAACAAGCTTCTAATTCAGCTTTTAACGAGAAAGAACGGAGAGATCAGGATTGGACCGAAAAAGCATCGAAAAAAGCGTCCTTCTTGCGATGCAAGGACGGCAGGGTTGGCCGAATAATTGGTATCTGACTAACCTCCTTTTCGTTTCACCTCTAGAATATATGCAAAGTTACCTGATACCTGTTACTTCAGAAGCACATATCGACGGATTATCAAATTTGAAACTAACGTCTAGACAGAAAAAGGTTCAGAAATGGTTCTAAAAACCTCATATTCAACACCTCTTGATAAGCTCAATTCAGTTTATGGTTAAGCTTCTTCGGTATGTTTCTTTTGAAACAAATACTTCTATATGAACACTAAATTATACAGAAGATACTTTTCTCTACTCAGTTTGTATTTCAAACATTCGTTGTGGAATGTGATTTGTGATTTGTATTCCACATAGAATAAATATCGTAATATGATAATAATGAGTGATTTTTTTGCTGTTATCTTTTTGGCAACACTGTTTTTGATAGATCTCGCGTGAATCGTTCCTTCTGTCATTGTCAAACTTGTTCAGTTTGGTCCACAATTTAATCATGAATCGACTTACGAATGAACAACGCTTGCAAATTATTGAATTTTATTATAAAAATTCATTTTTGCTGAAGAAAGTGGATCGTGCACTTCTTCCAACTTATGGGCAGTTTCGTCGGCCTACTGAGGGAGCTATTCGGAAGCTTGTAACAAAATTTCGAACCCTGTTTATATTTTTGGAAATTAAACCACCAACACGCATACGTAGAGTTAGGATCGAAGAAAATATTGCGACTGTATCCGCCAGTGTTCGTGATGACCGTGAAATGTCGATTCGCCGCCGTTCGAAGCAATTGGACCTCTGTTACTCCACTACGTGGAGAATTTTGCGAAAGGATTTGGGTGTTAAACCTTATAAGATACAGCTGGTGTAAGAATTGAAGCCACACGACCTCCCACAACGTCTAACATTTGGTAAAGGGGGGCTGGCAAAGTTGGATGAAAATCCACATTTTAATCGAAAAATTGTGTTCAGCGATGAGGCTCACTTCTGATACTAACAAGCAAAATTACCGCGTCTGGAGTGAAGACCAGCCCCAAGCATTGCAAGAGCTTCCGATGCATCCCGAAAAAGTCACTGTTTGGTGTGGGTCGGTGGCATCATCGGGCCGTACTTATTCAAATACGGCAATGACAGGAACGTTACTGCGAATGTCGAGCGCTACCGTGTGATGATTGACGACTTTTTGTTCCCAAAATGGAAGAACTTGGACATGCCTGACGCGTGGTTTCAACAAGACGGTGCCACATGCCACACGGCATGCGAAACAATGGCCCAATTAAGAGCCACCTTCGGCGAAAAGTTCATCTCACGTTTGGGGCCATCAATTGGTCGCCCAGATCGTGTGATTTAACGCCTTTGGGTTATTTCTTGTAGGGTCATGTTAAGGCTCATGTCTACAGGGATAAACCAGCAACGACTGACGCTCTGGAAGCCAATATTGAAGCATTTATTCGTGAAATACCGGTCGATATGTTAGAGATAGTGTGCGAAAATTGTACCTTCCACATGGGCCATCTGAAGCGGAGCCGCGGACAACATTTGCATAAAATCATCTTCAATCATTAAATTATATTGATCGTTCTATCGATCCAAAAAAGATTTCATCAATTTTTTAAAATTTTTTGTGTTGTTTTGAAAATCAAATCCTATACCTCTTAAAAAATCACCCGCTACTATGGTGTCAAAAGAAAATTAACCCATGAATTTTATTCGGATTCTGGGTTCTGAATGTACAAGTTTCTTTTTAGTTTCTCGTTGTGACTCATTTCACTGAAATTTTACGAACCTAAACATCTTTCGTTTCATATATACAAACAAAAAATAGAACCAGCTCCTTTATATCATCTTTAACGATCTAAATCCGATCTCTAAGCCGACGATAGCATAAAACAAACCCCATACATATCAATCACGTAATCGCAATTGCGACTAAGGAAAGTGGCACCGAAAACTCACAATGGAGAGCAAATTGAATCGTATCTGGAATAAGTGAGGAGGAACTAATTAGAGATCACGATCTAGACGGTAATAGTATAGTAACGGCGATGCACGACGCCCTTTCTGCAGTGCTTTGATTAGCGCGTTGCACTGAGGAATGTGCACAGCCATGAATCATGATGACATACATAATTTCATTATTAAATCACGTATGTTCAGTGGATTGGAATCAGCTCACAACTCGTTGCAGAACGACGATATGGGAAGAAAATCCATAACGTAGTTAAAAACACTTTATTGTGAGATGCAACACAATGGCACAATTCGCCATACAATGGCTTCTTCGGGCGTGTCTTTACTAACTAAATCTACATATTCAATACTTTATTTACATTATGTGCAATTTAAAACCGCAACACCCTGTTATTTTGGAACCCATGAACTGATTTTGAAAAATTTAACAAATTATAGTACTTGACGAGCTCTATTCAGAGATGTTGATAGATATTGATTTTTCTTTTTTCAAGGATTACTGTGACCTGCTCAATGAGTCGAAATTTCCAAAGGGGCCACTAGACATTTTTTATCGGAAAAGAGGATAGCTCATTAAATTTCGGTATATTTCAAACCCCAATGTGCCAAGGTTCAGCCCAGTATCTCATACAGTGTGTTGGTTATATGATGACAAATTCCCAAACCCATGATTTTTTGACTGACCCTAAATAACAAACTATACAGTTCAAAAATAAGAAACATGATATATTCAATTACGAAGTTTTATCATCGTAAAAGGAAGAGATAAAGTTTTCTGATTGACGGCCGTTACTTGATGAAGATCCATAGTAATGTAACGAATCTGAAGCCGTTCCTGACTGATGCCAGCCGCCTCAGCCGAACAAATACATGACATCACCGCGAAAAAAAGGAATCAGGAATCGCCGGTAACACTCTAGTCGAGTACCGAAACGACTACAGATTTATAGAAAGGTCCGTTACATTATATAAGTCCGGCTTCCCGACCCAAGAGGGCAGTTCAGAAAGTGAATCGAGCGGCTAAACAAGAAATTCAAATAGTGGAAATAAATTAAGCATTAGTTGCTAAGTGTTGTAAATAAATTAGTTTGTGATTAGTGAAATATTGTTGGAAATAAATTTGTTTAAGACAGTTAATTCTTCAATACTGAATATTCAAATCACTGTTGGAGAAGCTGTGTTAGTGAAACATGTCGTGGTGATATATTTTTCAAATAAAGTTTGTGGAGATCAAATTGTAGAAGTGTAGTTTATGAAATTTCAGATAGATGTTCCAAAAATCAACAGATGAAAATGTATAATCCATATCGTTTCCTTTTTTAGTGTAATATATAGTCTATTAACGATTGTAAAAATACCCCTTTATATGCTTATTTCGAACATTTGTCCCAACCTTGTGACAGATTTTGGCAAAATTCTCATAATTTTATTTAATACGGCATATTCATATGATTACATCAATAAGTCGGGCACTGATTTTCATAGCAGGCTTTGAAGTTCTTTTTTTTTATTGTTATAATTTTGACGACGCTTTTCACGCTCAAACGCTTTTTACGAGTATTTGGTATAAAAGTTTTCAAAATGGTAAATCTCAAAGTCGAGAGAATTGCGATTGTGCGTTTAGTTGGTGATAATGCTCGATCTACGAGGGTGGCCGCGGAAGAATTCAACAGAAGACATCCAAATCGTGAACCAATTCACCAAATTTTAGAGTTTGTTCAAGAAAACACAAAAAATAGTTTGCAGCAGATTTCACGATATTTGCTATATTTTAGGTTAGTATATTTGAAATATGTACATGTTAAAAAAAATGAAGTTATTTGCTTAAAACCGAAAAGTCATACACACGTTAGAAAAAGGCGATGAGGAAGGAAGGTTGGCATTCTGTTTATTCAGCCAAGGTCAATATTTGAATAAATAATTTTCTGGGCAATATTCTCTTCACCGATGAGACGATATTTATCACTAACGGTACAGTATCCAATCAGAATTCCAGGTACTGGGCAAGGAAGAATCCACGCTGGATGATAAATGCAAAAAGGCAATATTCACAAAAAATAAATGTCTGGGCAGGAATATTCAAACACCGTATAATAGGTCTAGTGTTTTTTGAAAACACACTAAACGGTGGAGGATTTTATATTTATTGACAACGAAATACTTGATTTCATGGAAGAACTAAGCATTGAAGAATGCAGAAATGTTATATTTTAGCTAGACGGTGCCTCCATTGACATCTTTACAATATTTCAAGAACCTGGGTTTTACCAATTAATGTTAAATGTCTACCTTAATTTGTATTGAATTAAATAATTTGAGCTTATGTGCCAGTTTTCACATTTGAAGAAATATTCAGTAACGGGGAGTTATTTCATTCTATATGGTCATTTATTAAATTATAGGGATAAGCATTTCCAATTCGAACGCCTATGTCTGCACAGCGACGAAGTTCAGACTTTTTCCAAGGTTTTGTCTTTCTTTTGGTTGTCAGTGAGGTATTCTTTCCTCATCAAACTTTTCTTTTTGCAGTTGCATAAGTTCCGAAGGCAAATTTGATGACATATACTGGATCATTGAAAAAATTATTCTTGGGATCGTCTTCGAAGTTTGCTTGCTGAATTTCTGGAAATCAACTGAAAACACGTTCCTCTTTCCAGAACAAAAATGTTGTCACCCAGTGGATTCTTTTACGTCAGTGGTTCTAAATTCTACTTAGCAAGTTCTTCAATGAAGTTTTTTTCAAGGATAAAATACAAGCACTGCAGGAAAACCCTTAAGACCCTCTAAGAGCTGTGTCTGTGCGAAAGTAGCGATTCACATCGGATTTGAATCGCTGGAGTTTAAATCCATTTGGAAAAACTTTCTCAGGAAGTGTATTCCATATAAACGCCAGTCTCCAAATGGAAAGATTGTTGAACAGTGAAGATCGATGTGTACTGAGATGAAACTCAAAACGTTGAGCAGCCACAGTCCGTCGCGTATTTCTGATGTGTACCGGTTTTGGTGGAATTAAATGTGCCAAGTCACTTGAACACTTCCTGTGAAAGTATCTATAAAAAAGAGACCAGTTTCCAATCTTTCTTCGACAATCCAGGTTGCAAGTGATGTTTGCGTCTCCAATGAGGCGGATGGTTCTTTTCTGGATGAAATCTAGCATCTTCCGGGTATGTTTGGGGGCGCAGCTCTATACATGGGAACAATACTCTAAAGAAGGTATTATCTAAGCTCTACAAAGCATCAACATTTGCTGAGGTGTGTACAGTGTTCTGGTTCGGCACAGTGTTCTATACTTTTGAGAAGCACCCTTTGCAGTTCCAGCGACATGGTTGTGCCAATACATATTGGTGTCCATTTTAACCCACCAACAAACTTTAGGATGATGAAAAAAAAATAAAGCATATCGATATATACTCCCATACTCATTTTACTGCAACACAGCATATAAGAAAGTTCTCATTTTAGAGAGAGTTTACATAATTTCGCATGCAGTATCTAGGGCAACGTTCAATTCATTAAACTAAACGGAACTTTTTCCTTCAGGGACAAGCTTAATCAAAAAAGTCCCTCGAGAAATTATCCCGTGGACTAATTCCTCTCGTGAATATCAAATGGCTAATTTTGAGCTCGAAAGTGTATTACAACTTTTTTCCCTTTGCCCGAACCGTTTTGTCTGTTTGTTTTGAATCTTTGATTAACAACTGTTTATAGGACTTTTGTATTCCACGTTTGATATGGATACTTTGAAAGGCTTTAAATGAACAACGACGCTACGGTTGGTTTTACGAGTTATGTTGGAATAATGAATATGATTGTATTCAGACACCTTACCACTCTCGAAGGTATATATTACGTTTTGTTTTATATGATTAAATATAGTAACTCTTATGGGTAATTCAATTAGAATTTCTAATTTTTCTCATTCAGCAATTTGTAAAGGTGCAAAAATGGGAAAAAATTAAATTTTTCAGTGACTTGAATTTGATAATTTCGCTAATATGTAGAAATTATATAGATAGTTATCCAAACCTATCGTTAAAATCAGCTCCTGTCTTTAGAATTGAAATGAAAGTAATGAATCTCATGTGTGAAATATGCAAATGTTGTTGATTGACTTCTGAAACCGAAAATGAGAATTATTGCTACTCAATGTGTACTTTTTATAAACAGTTTCGAATAATTTAAATTTTGTCTGATTCATTTACTAAAACCTTCTTTTTGAAATTTGATAAAATCCAATATTGTCCAGTCGTTTTAGGTCGATTTAGGCCTGTATTTCGGAAAGTTGACATACCCAGCTGTAAATTTGTATAAACTTTGTATTTTGGCATCATAAAAGTATTCTCAAAATTCACTGTGATTCGACGGCCGCAACTTGAAAAATTGGGGTCAAAAGTAAAAAAACGAATATCTCGTTTCCAGTGGCTTTTATTCTAATTGTATTTATTATCAATATTGTAGAGAACTAAATTCCCTACAACTTTTGTCCCAAACATTTTTTCATACGTTGATTCGTTTTTGAGATAGAGGCCAGCGCGAGCGCAACTTAAATATTATCTGAAATCAACTGGTTGTCCCAATCGAAATCAGCTTATTTAAGGTTTATAAATCATTATTTAATAAATAATTATAAATGATTTTTATTTTTTATTAACAAATACATTATATTTAAATATTTTTGGACGTTTAGGAGGCACTCTATCCAGAAGGAGCCATGGCAAAAATTTGAACGAATAAACGAATAAAAAGTTTCGATGGCATCTGACACACACTTCAACCATCCAGGTTATTAGATACGGCATATTACATGCATGTCACAGTAAATATTAAAATGTAAATGAATAGATACACTTAATCTAATATAATCTAAATTTCATTGACGAAATTAATATCATTTAAGTAATTTGTAAGCTGGGAAGGAACACACTTTGTTTTATTTAAATTTGAAGTTAGGAAGCGCCTAAAGAAAGGCCCCATGAGTATGTGTATCAAATGTAAGTATTATTTTGTAGTAAATTTCTCACACCACGCACAAGCTGGTCAATTCCAATTTCTGTGGTGTTATGCTCATTCCGAGATTAATTTTATGTTCTTTGTAGTTTTGTTATTATAACTGTATTTTTTTCAAGTGAATAAATATGAACCTTCTTAACATCATTCATTTTTTGTGAACAATATTATACTCTTTCAATAAAATAAACATATCTTTATAATAAACAACTTGTGCATCTCGGGACGCCCGACAGAAGTGATACCTTAAAGTAATATTGATCAAATTGAGAAAAGCTTAGGTTATTACTTAGATTACTTCGATCTGACATTTATTATTTTAGCGTTTACAACGTTTGAAATAAGTTATGTATGTTTCTTTGGCTAATTTTTATCTTCTCAGTTCAAATTCAAGATAAAGGAAACATACATAGTTTTTTTAAAACATTGTAAATGTTAAATTAATAATTCTCAGATCGAACTGGAGATGAAGAGTGGAAAAAATAAAAAAAAAAATAAAATAGGACTTACTATCTGTTGTAACAGGGATAATTTTATGTGTGGGTTCTGGGTAAACGACTCCAAAAACTAAAAATTTACCAATTCCAGTATTACATTTATTTAAAAAAAAAATAGCATTTATCTAAAACCAGGAAGAAAAGATGGCTTTGCAAATTCAACAAATACATTTTATTCCTAAGGGCTGTCATCTGTCATCGCCGGCATCGAAATTCATAGAATGAGGTTGAAAACAAAAAAAGAAAGGTAGAATAAAAAAGGAAAACAACAAAAACCTTCATCGTCAATGCTGAATTGTGAACAATTATTTGGTAAGCGGTCAACTAACACCATCTGGTGATAAATAGCACAGAATAATTTCATATGCTACACTATCGTGAAATCTAATGACACACGTCCGGAAAGTCGATAACAAGAATTCTTTCAACTCTGGTGGTATTTTATTCATACATTTGGTAATGTGAAAACAAAATGAACGTCTGTAGAATCCAATGTTTCACACATCAAATTTCTCAATAGATAGTAAGTTCTATTTTAATTTTTTTAATTCTGGTAATTTTTTCCACTCTTTATCTCCGTTTCGATCCGAGGACTACATTTTACATTCACAATGTAAAAAAAATATGTATGTTTCCTTGACTAATCTTTGTCTTCAATTTGAACTGAGATTTATTAATTTAATGGTAGCAATGTTTATATTACTTGTAAGGTAGGGGCAATGTTTTTTTTTGAGTTTGTTCTGATTTGAACGTCTGCCTTCCGTTGACGTATGCGTGGGAGAAAGGTAAGTCATCGGACAGACTGGCCACGTAACACTTTAGGTAACGAAGCGGTTTATCTTCCCAAAAATAATAATAAATGAAATTATTTCGTTTTTCAATATAAAATGTTCAAATATGAATGTCTTTTATTTCGAATAACTTTGATCTATCTTTTGTAAATTTGCTCCGAGTTTAAATGAGTTATACATCATTTTTATTACAACTCCCGCATAGATCGCGTATCCGGAGAGCAATTAATCGTATCCTATACATTACCGACTTTTATAGGAGCATTTGCAGGACCCCTGGTCACTGCCTCGTTTCTAACAGAAGGGTCATTCTGAAGGGGATCCTTTTACGCCGCCACCATAAATTCCCAGTTATTAAACTAATAAATTAGCCTAATTGAATAGTATCTCGTAACATTCTTGTGCCAAAATTCATCTCCAGAGATAATTTAGAGGATACGGTTACCTGCGAAAGCGAAAGGTGAAAGTTCCTTTGGTGATCCCCCCGGTGTCGAGTTGAGGAAATGTAAAACCGACACGAACAAAAGACCCTGCAATATGAATAGAGAAACTTGGGTGAGCACATTTTGTTATATTCGGAAAGAAAGTTTTTGGCTTTCTACTACTTCATCTTGATACAAAAAAGAAGGATGAGGGAATCTTCCAAAGAAAGAAAGGAAGTAAATCTATATATGGATGTGTAGATCATACAAA
>WOGN01003184.1:0-15593 GCA_015342105.1 Leptinotarsa texana
AAAAAAACAAATGTACGTATCTTCCTCACAGAGTATGAGAGTGAACTGAAGTGACGTTAGGATGGAGATATTGCTCTTGCGATCCTTCCATTATGTTTGATAAACTCTTTCGTTCGTTTAATTATCCAATATGGACGTTGTGGCAACAAACCCATGAGACATCCATAGCCGGTCTCCCCTAACTGTTTATATAAATGTAATCTTGAAGAATATATGAATGAATCAATTCATTTCTAATGTTCATTTCTCTTTCAAACATATCCAGGATTAGAAAATAATAAATTTAGAATATTACTGGAGTTTTTTCCCCAACACCAAATCATTATTTTTACACCTCGACACGTGTTTCGATCACCAAGTGATCATCTTCAAAGAGAAAGATTAAAACTGTTTTAATCTTCTTTGTCACACATGAAGTCTGCAACATACGGATATAACAAAATATAATTATATAAAAGTAAGTTTATGTTCGATAAATTAGTAAAAAATAGACAATTTACTGAACCTGTTAAATTCGGCTTTCTTTAAACCTCCAAAATTATTTTTTTTTAATTTCGAGGAACACCGGAAAAAATGCTCGGATTCCCATTTTATACCTCTCTACTATCACTTATATTATTTTTTTATTATTTTTATTTTGTAGTTTTAATGAATACGAGACTTCAATGTTAAATCTTACCCAGAAAATATGTAGATTAGCCTGTTACCAAAAAAAGCATCTCCAGAGAAACTGGATGTTGCAATAATGCAAAGATCATCAAATTTTTTCACTTCATTTTGAAACTGATTCGGATTGGTGATGTAGGGAAGTTGACATATCAGTAATAGAATAAATGATTTTCCCTTCATTCTTATTATATTCCTATTTTTTTATCACTTTTCCATCCAGTTAGGTGATTTGTTTATTAAGAAAATAGCTGCAGATGTGTTTACAAATTGGTGAATGATAATTTTTTACAACGTTTGTTGAATTACTTTCATATATTTCATATTCTTGATTTTCACCATTTGATGTGTTGATTATTGCAACAACAAATACGAATTCCAGGAGGTTTTTTTCTGTTAATAGGCCGATGTTGGTATTTTCTGAAAAAAAATTGTGGCAGTAGAGTGTTAAAATTTAGATGAGAGGTAAATAAAGAAGAATTGAGCAATTTGTTTTTTGTATTTTTCGATATTCTCGAAAAAATCCTGGGAATTTTAAAAATATCAAATTTGACTGGTTTTGATTGGCGCATAACATAAGAATAGATACTGATTTTACTAATTTCTTGACCATAACTGCTATATCTATAATCTTTCTTTGAAATGATGATTTCTAAATTCAGTTTATTACGAGTATACCTTATTTTCTACCCAAACAGTTCATCAATTCTATCACTGACATGCCAAACTTCAACTTTTTGGAACGTTAATAGCGATTCTCTCAAACATCCACATTTTACAATCCACAATTGTTGATTAATACACTTTGAACCATTAATTCTATTTATTCTCTATTCTCTAAAGCTTCTACCGCCGTTTTGGTCTGCGGGTCTACTTTACAGGATATAATTCCTCCGTGCAAAAACTGGTGGACTATTAACTTTCACCGCGCGTCTACAACAACGGGGTGTAACAGCGGTCTGTTCTTCAGTAAACTTTTTATTGGGAATTCCAATGAGACGGGATGTTCATTGTAGCCGGCACTAATCAACTATTTCAATTAGATTCTATCAAAAAAATTCTTTTGAAGAAAGTCTAGGAATATCAAATATTTTTATACCATCATGTTTATCACGAAATTCCTTTTATTTCATTTATAACATATATTGTTAATTAAATTTGGTGCAACTCAGGTTTATATAATGAGAGTTGATGAACTAACAAGCCCTTATCCTCGAAACTTCACGTTCTCGTCCTGTGCCGTCCTGTCGCAGTGTGCGTTAGAGTTTACTTAGCAAACTTAATTTCTAGAAACGCCTGAAAGAAATTCATCTAAAAGTTTCGAAGGCTCAAATCTGCTCCCGTCTTCAGGAGTGGATGAAAATCTAATGTATAATGCGGTTATTTTCCTTAGTAAGTTTTATTTCCAAAACGTCCTCGTTAGATGTCAAAGAAATTTTGAAATCTGAAAAATACTTTGAATTTACACAGTAAGTTTGCTACATGACAATTTCTATAATTTTCAGATTATGAAAGGTAAAACGACGCAAAAAAATATCCACAAAAACTCTGATCTCCGGAACAAAAAATTACCTTCGTACGATACACAAGAATATGTTAGGAGAATATCGTGATGCTAAAGAAATGATTACATTGTGGGTGTGGGAATTGACACCTTGAGTGCCCTCGAGCAGTCGAAATTTTTCAATGGAAAATGAACCAGATTCAGTTGTTCGTATTATATGGAAATTTGTTGATGCTAGATCATGTTTTTCATATACATAAATGATTAGTTGTTGAGAGGGTTGATTCCAACACCTCCTAGTCCCCTCGATCAGTCCTAATTTTTCATTTCAAATCATACAAGCATTTTGAAATTTTTTGATGAAAACAAATGGGGGATTCTGTAAAATTGTGCAATGTGTAAATTTTCGTTCTCTTGGAAATTCCAACTTCATTGAATATAATAAATAACTTTACGTCACTATAAACCAAATCATGTAATAATAATAATAAGTTTTAGTAATATTTAATTACAATTGTGTGAATTATTCCCTTTTAAATTACGGTCCTAGAAATTGGTTGATTGAGTTGAATAAGAACACAGTAGCAACTTTCACGTCTCCCTACCTATTCATATTTTTTCCATTGCTCTTTAAAATCCTCAATCTCGGTTCTTCCACATTTTCTTCCTCTCTGCTAGCGTAAATCCTATTTTTCAATGTCACTCATAGAAAATAGTCCAAAATAGTAAGATCTGGTGATCTTGTAGGCGATCTTATTAGGCCATTATTTGTTTTGAAATGGAAGGAATACAATTCGATCATTTATTGCGCCATTAAGTTCTTGTGTATATAAATTAGTTTATTTCAAATTTTAATACAATTATATTGTTCTCTTCAGCTGTTATTATACTTATCATTTTTTTTTTTGCTCATCGAAACACATATAATATATTTTTGTTGTTGGGGGTGGCCCAAGTCAGACACACTATATAAAAGAATCATGTGGGCTATCAGAATATTGGGAGACGCCAATAGCGAATAAAGAAGATATAGGCAAAAAAATAATTTGGGATTTTTTGGTTTTTCCTATATATCTCCAGAACTAAAAGAGCTATATTCGATTTTTTCACATCATTGAATAGGTCTCAGATATACGTAACTTTGCCACAATTTAACAAACACTTTATCCCTTATTGTTTACGAAACGAATTTGAATAGCCCTGTATGTAAAATAACATTAAACTCGTATGCCACTGGTCAGTATGTTCAGCGGAATTCAGAGATTCAGGCTGTATCTGTTTTTCCTGTTTTCCATTAATCAGCTGCCGCCCCCATACGAACGACAACTCTCAGAAGTTGAGAAATTTGTGCGAGCTAACAACTAACAAGGTCTTACTTTTTAACGTGTGATTCCTAACTCGTATGCATTGGATCATTTGCTTACATAGAGAAGACATGTTAAAGACAAACGTCCGCACCCCGTCTCGGCTTGACGTCTATTCGGCGGTAACATAGCTGACAAGACATCAAATAGTCATGATGTTATCTAAGTGGCACAGGAAGTTATTAACCTAACCTGTTTAAAACCGCGGTGGTTTTTGTCAAAGACGCGTTCAACTCAAAAGCTTGTGATGCACTGTTAGGAATCTTTGGTGTAGTAATGAATATTACTGGAGTTTTTTCACAGCACCAAAGCATTATTTCAACATCTTTACGCGTGTTTCGATAATCTTCAAGAGGAAGATTAAAATGAGAAAAAGTTTTGGAAAAAGTTAATATCTTCCACAACTCTCTATAAACTAAATATCTGCTTATATTAACCTAATTTTTGTTGAGTACTTACGATACAGATTCAGTTCCGTTGACGTGGGCGCCATTATGTACTTGTGATGCACTGTTTAGAACCTTTGGTGTAGTTTAATCTTCTTGAAGATGATCACGTGTCGATATGTTGAAGTAACAGTTTGCTGTTGGGATAAAAACTCCGGTAATATTCCTTTTAGGCTGTAAAAGAAAATGTGTGCATATCTCTTCTATTGCCATTTTCATAGGACTTTTTATTGTCTAAAGCTGGAATAAATTCAAATATATCCGTATATCGTCTTAAACTCTGTTACCCAAAAGCAATGCAATTCGCTCGTTCCCTACATGTAATCCAATCTAATCTTCCGTTGTTTGCTGATACTAGAAATTCGATTCTCAACGACTTCATTTGAATAAACTGACATTTTTCGGTTGCTAACGACTTTACTTAGTCGCATATCGCACCCTCGTTAAGACCATGACATGAAAAACTACTTTGGTCAATTTAACGCCATTATAATGAATTGATTTGGTTAATCAACGCTGAAAATCTTTTACTTGATACACGATATTCTTGTTTGAGTTGTCGTTGTCGAAGATAGGGCGGAATATCACTTCATTTGAATAGGTGTGTAATAAGCCTATATTCCCCTGAAACTTTGAATTATACCTCTTTTATTTCAATGATTCCACGTAAATTTTTATTTTTAAATTTTATGATTTCTTGGTGCTAACAAATAGGACTATGTATATTTCAATTATGTAGTCAAGGGATCTAGGGCTGTCTAATGCCAATTCGCTGATTGATTCGATGAATTTTTTTTCTACTACCTCAAAACCGTCTGACTTGTCCATTTCTCCCAGTTCTTCATTTTGCCCTCTTTTTCACGACATCCATTCCAACAATCTTGTGTTCATTACTTGTTTGTTCAGGTCCCTTGCTCGATGTATGTCATATTCTAGGTCATAATTTAGGTTATCCATAAATTGCTCGCCTCTCTCTTTTTATTGCATTGTCTGCAGTTAGAATCTCCGTGGTACAACCCTATTTTGTTCAGGTGTCTTTTCAATGAACAGTTGCTTTATGAAGGGATTCCCGTGTGTGTTCACGGGTGTATGTATCCAGTATGTTGTATGAATAATTGAATCAATGGAAAGAAACGGAAAACGTTTGCACCTGTCTAGTTGAACGACTGAGGACATGTAAAGATATTTTGGAAAGAAGCCCGGAGCTGATGCTCAGTTCGTTGATAATTTTGAACAGTACTAACAAATCTCAAAAGAAGATATGTTCCAAATGCATTCCAACGTAGTATGGTCATAGTATACACCCATCTTGAAGGAAATATTTCGCAGGAATTTGTGCTTTACGACCTCGAGTTTCACTTTTTGTCATGACATTGAGATTAATGTTTGTACAAATCAGATATGGAAACGGAAACAGTTTCATGCCAAGTCCTAGAAGAAGTAGAAAACGTTCAAAAATAAGGAATTTAGATTTTGCGATGCCTATATATCCTTAAAATCCACTAGTCAAGAGGAAAACGTATTATCAATAATGAAATAAATGGTTAGAGAAAGATTGGAATATATGACTTTTATGGAGGAAACAAAGTGTGGTACCGACTCGACTGTTATGGAACCTGTTATGGGCCTATAATAGACATACAATAGAGAACTCGCATTGGATTTGAATTGCTTGTTATCAAATCCAGTTGGAAAAACTTTCTCAGGAAGTTTATTTCACCTAAACGCAGTTCTCCAAATGAAAGAGTTCCTAAACAGTGAAGTTAGAGGTGTACAGAGTTGAACCTCAAATGGATGAGCAGCCACAGTCAGTCGCGTATTTTTGAAAATTACCTCTCTTAGCGGAATCAAATGTGCCAAGTCACTTGATTATTTCCCGTGAAAGTATCTATAGAAGAGAGACAAATCCCCAACTTTTCTTCGATGTTCCAGAGTATCAAGGTTGCAGGTGATGTTTTGCGTCTCCGATCAGCGGATGGCTCTTTTCTGGATCTAGCAATTTCATGTTATAGATATTAATAATGAAATTTAAACTTCAATACACCTTGGTATTATATTTAGTTACTCTACTCAGTCATTAAGACACTCATCCTCGGAATAGAATGACTTTTTTAGTAGTATTTTTACTCCCATTTAAACTTTCTCAAGTCTAAATTATTGAAAAAAATTACACCAATATAACCAGTGTTGGCACTTAACGCATTAGCATTCATTGTTGAATTGTCATGCACAGATGAGTTTATTTTGAGAAGATTTATATTGTTTTTTACATGAATCAGTGTCTTATAGATATAAATGCAGTGAAAGTGAATATCTTATTTTGAATCAATGCCTATTCAAAGCAATTCAAAATGAGTCTAACAATATGCTTTTGACTAATAAAAATTCTATCTGAATTCACACAGTCTCCCTAATGTATAATATGATATGAGAGATAGCAGTACTTATATCGATGAATAGTAAACATCAATCACTACAGTCTTATTTAAAGACGATTTCAGTACGAGAATGGCCAAGAAACCCGAGTTATATATTTTTTGAGTGAATTGTAAATGATTGGAACGGGTGATATTTTCAGCAAGAATAATCCCTAAAACTTTGGCCGATGGAGAGAACTTGAACTGGTGGTTTTTTTCTGCATTCAAAATTAAGGTTAATCGTTTTATCAACTTTCAAAATGAGGTGATTTTTGTCATCCGTGTTATTGAGTTGTTAAGGATGAATTATCAAATCTTCTTGGTCACAAGTTCGTTTTTCAATTTTGTTTTTGGAATTGTTATGTTCTTTCGAGGTTAGGTTGTCGACCCGGAAATGTTTCAGAATTGAATTGGGTCGTGTCAGGAATAATGGAACATTTTTGACATTTCTAGTAGACTCAGGACTTTACTAAATGTTTGAAATGAATGCATTAGTAAAAAGCCATTTCAACTCTCTTCTTGAAGAATAAACAAGAATGAGACAACAGTTGATCTTTCGAATTAACTACCAGATCATCAAGCCAAAATTCCATCGATGAAGAGGTGTCCTGGAATCATCTAATGGATATCACCGTATATCACCTAGAAATGAACCGAAATCAGGAAGGAACTGAGGATTTATAGACAATCACGTTTTATTTGACTTGTGATTGAAAATTAACGATATATAAGGAGGTCACGTGGAGATTGTGAAGTAGTTTTATTTTGATCGTCTTTCGGTGCATCAGGAACACCATTTATTATTTTTCCGAGAAGAGTGACTTGAAAATGGCTGAAATGGGACAAACTGCAGATTCTGTGCGCTATCTGGGTATCTTCCTTTGGAATAAATTTTTAAAATTCTAAAAGTTTTTTGTTACGAAAATTTCAAGGATTTTGAAAAGGCACTTGAATGTCACAAATGGGAATATCCTCGAATAATGAATCGACCGAGCTTCGCGTTTTTCCGAAATGTAAACACAGTTCATAATAACAGATCTATTCTGTCTTTGTGTTGAGAGGATATCAAATTTTTTATCAGATAGCGTTATCTTTTTACTTTCACTTTCACTACATAGTTCACTTCGTGCCTTGTGAATGAAAAAAATTGACGAATAAATACTGTGAATCAAAAGCGAACAATTATTCCTTTCAATAAAGGGTCACATTTTATGTCTGCGCTACTGAATTACCTACCTTGTCTGCTTCCGTGTCATATGAAGGGCGTAATTCCAAACACGCTTCTGAAGTTGATGGATCATTTTAGGTAAACGGTTTTTTACTAGGGGTGGCATATTAGTGGCTTGTTGTGGTGGTGAAAAATGTGAAATTAACATCAAAGCCTACCTGAAGCAACCAGAAACCCCTGTCGAGATTACCTCCGATAAAAAATGTTATCGGGGCAACCATATGGCGTGCATATATACAATGAAAGTGTGGTTGATAAACATTATCGTTTTAGTGTTATTTTTCTATAATGACTTTATTAGGCAGATTCTTATGTTGGTTGATTGAAAGGGTGTTCAAATGGCATACGTAGAAGCTTCCAATGTAATGTGGTCAGACGTTTCGGCTCCTGCTTTGAAGCCATTTTCAAAAATCACTTAGATTTGTACTTACATGACTCGAGGTTGAGGTCGTAATCTTCCTTGTCCCCAAGTCCCGTTACTAGCTCTATGCTTGCTGTGTTCCACTCTAAATGCGAACTTAGAACTTAATACTGTGATTTTTTTGTGGTTGTAGTAATAAAGACGTTCATTAGTATTATTATCATTATATTACATATTCAAAATACATTCAAAATTTTCGAAATATCTGAAAATTATTTCAAAGTATACATTTGGAGTCTTTCTATATATTTTGTTCATACACATGCATACATAATTCATCAAAATGTATAGTTGAAAACAATAAAATTTATAAGAAAATTAATATTTCATAATAAAGTCTCGAAATATTCATCTCCTCAAGTACCTACACCGTATATTCTGGTAAACGCCAGAAAACAACTACTTATCCAGCTAATACCACGCTGCATATTGAATTATAACATTAATGACAATATGTTACAGTCAACATGTCAACAGAACGAACATTTCCATCTTTCTCTGGTTACAATGACACAATTGAACGATTCTATTTTTAGCCAACAATTTCTTGTAAAATTCGGATAGAAAATTAGTGATGGAATTTTGATATTTGTGGCATTTGTCTCTCTTCATAAATGACGGCATTGTTGCCAAAATGAATGTATACTCTGTACCTTATGTGCGCGTATGATCCTTATGCAAATTTCAACTAATGAACAAAACAAAAACAATTTTGTGTGTTTGACATTGAATGAACTTCAAAAAATGGGGGAATTTTATTTCATCAGGACAAACCGGCAAACAGTTTTTGATTTCAAAAACTGTTTGAAGACTAAGTTATCAACGGATTTCTGTCAACTAAATCATCCATTAGATGGTTTAATTTCAACATTTTCATTTCTACTTTATTCAATTTTATTCCATTTTTCAGCGGTAATAGGAGAAACAGCTCCACTGAAAATATTTTTAAGATCACAAAATTCAAAAGTAGCATTTTTTTGTCAACCTAGTTTTTTATGTGCGCCCAAATAAGTTCTATTGTGTTGAGCTCGCAGTGGTAAGGGGGAAGACGTTATACCATTCTATTATGTGCTTTACCAATGTATTTATATTTGTGACTATCCTTAAAAGTTCTGCTTTTACCGTGTTATTCTCCAATGGCAGACTTTTTAAATACCTCCAGTCGTGAATTACAGCTTTTTTGTGGCTGTAGTAGGAATGTTTTCGGTTTCTCTGGAATGGTATGGAGCGTTGTCTAAAAAATTATACAATAAACTTCTAGTTTCGGAACTATTTTACAATTTTACTGATGATAGTCGCCCGTTTTTTTTTTCGACTCGAAAGTCCACAAGGCGTAGGGGACAAAACCGCTTTCGCTTCTTATGTGACATACTATTAACCTTTTTCGTTTTTTTTTTGAAAAGGGATTTATTTCGTTTTGGTTGAAATAGGAGAAGCGTTTTTTCTATACGAATAACATCACATGACAATAAGTTATCTTGTTCACAAACATAAGCGGTTTCTTTTGGAGTAAAATTAGGCGATTCTTATCTGTAAGCAATTCGAGAGACTATCTAAAAAGGCTTGTCCTAAAGAAGTCATTGATTCATCAACCTAAATTTTGGACTCGGTGTGGCTTTAGATTACCCACGTTTCCTCCGGGTAATATATGTTTCTATTATCTCTTCTGTAGACTCTTGTTCTCATTTAATATTGTCGTCTCCACAATAATATTTCTGGTTTCTCAAGCAACAAACTATTTCTCTTTTTAAATTTAAAACACAATTATGTACTTAACTTCTAATATCATTTAAATTAAAATCCTCTACCTCATCAATGATTTTCTTTCGCAAGGGCTATGATTTTGGAGCCGAAAAAAATGCTTTTGTTTATATTCTGTCATAACTACATAATCTCTTGCAGCAGACACTCCAGAAATGTTTCCTACTTTTCTCACAATTTCATCAATGGATGAATTGCTTCAATTTGATTTTTGCAGTTATTTACAGTTTATAAACATACAGTTTACAGTTACAACGTAACTGATCACTCCCGAGGCTGTAGCGATAAAACAAGAATTACGCCAGCCGATTGCAGTTGAATATGATTGGCTAGCGTAAAGAGGCTTGTTTGTTCTACTCAATAGATGCAAATGTGCGTGGTGGTCATGTTCTGATCACGCATTTATCGTTATTTGGGTTGCTTTGTTTGTGGGATGGATATATATAGTTTAGTATTATTTGAGCAGTTAGGTTGAGATATTGTTTCTTCTACTTCAGCACAAGGAAACGCAGCATATTCAGCTCCTATTATAAAATGATTCAGCAGACTCTTTTCAAAATCATTTGAATCGAGTTGAATATGAGTCGTTGGTTTTTAATGCAATATGTTCTTATCTCAGTGAGATAATATTATTTCCTTGGATCTGCAAACGTAGTTTCATTAAGGTCGAATATCTGCAAGTTTTCTTTTGATTTCCTTTCTGCATCTTTGAAATTCAGGCTGTTATTACTGAACACCGCTTTAGAAAAACTTTATTGGCAGCCAAATTGTCTAAATGACCTCACGTGTAAATACCACGAGGTATCTCCCCTCTTTATGAAGTATTTTTATTGTAGCTATTTCCTTCTTTTGGATTTTTTTCATATTTTTGATTCAATGATGAAGATCACGTTCAGTCTTGTTTTACTTGAATATTTGGTGGTTATTTTATGGCCCCCAAAGTTGAATTCGTAGTGTCTCCCAGATACACTCGAGATCATTTATAAAGACCTTAAAATCCAACAGATAACGATATTATAAAATTCCATAGAGTCCAGATAGTCTTCTAAAACTTTCAGGATACCTTTAGGAATTTGTAGAATATGATGATAATGGTGGGAAGAGTAGTGATGAAGTTTGGCAAGGTTCGTCAAGGAGGCTTTTTAGTAAAAGGATTTGATCTAGCTGGGAAAAGACCAGAGTTTTTGTTTATCAAATCGAATGAAAAACATAAGCGTGCCAATGGGAGACAAAAGTATATATTTTCAGGGATGTTCTGTTTAAAAAAAATTGTTTTTTCGTTAACCAGCTGTCGCACCCCTACGGACAACAACCCTCAGAAGTCGATACTTGTGCGATCTAAGGATTAACGAGATCTTACCTTTTAACGTGTGATTCCTAACACGGGTTATAGGATAGAAAGTGAAAATCGATCGTTCCGCCTGGGGTTTGAACTACCTACCAACACGGCAGTCAATTTGAGTGAGTGAACAAAGCACCCACGAGTGACTTCGATTGTTTGATATCTTTGTGAGTTTCAACTCGATTTTTGGATTTATGGAACTTTTCACTGAATTTTTGACAATTCAATATTCCAAAATTGATCAAGGGTCCTGTAAATTTATGTCATATGCCCTACTGGTAAAATGTTACTTGAACAAGAGCTATTCAAGAAAATGAATCTCATAAGTTTGGACTTGCATTGTCTAAAAAACGTGTTAACACATGTGAAATACATGGAATAAAAAATGAAATAGAAATGATGAATTTTAATCATTATTAAGTATACTAAGAGTTACAGGACTGAAAACAGAAATATGAGCAAAAATGAATGAACAATTTTTATGGAAAAAAAACGAAAGCTAATTAGTAAAGCAAACCAATCATTGTAACTTGAGAAGGAATCAAATTATAAATGGACTCTCAAAATTTGATAAGTAAACTTTGGGACCTCTGGCGTGAAATGAATTTATTGAAAACACTTTTTCCCCCTCAGAATAATAGCGGTTTCTCTCGACGAACGTTTCGCTACCCAAGTTAGCATCATCAGGAGATGACTAAAATTCAATAGTCCTAATCATCATTTTTGTAAACTGTCCAGTGGAAAGTCACAATAACGTGTTGCTCTAATAAAAGTATTAGATAACTAGAAAAATTTGAGATTTACAATAAAATTTGAATGTGGCCATTCTACGCCTCCGTAGACTAATTGGAATGCAGTATCGTGATAATGTCTAAGAAAACAAGTATCGAACGTACACTTTGCAGTTTTTTTGGCAAGTCCGTGAAAACCATGCCATACTTAACATCGTATCATGTCCTGAACAATTATTTAGAACACCTGTTTGCATTTTTCTGTCACGCAATAAATGGGTGACATTATAAATCATTCCGTAGGTCAACAGTTAACCCCCATCGGGAGTGCGTGTTTTCATACATTTTACATGTACTAATACATTCATATACATGCAACTGAATTTCCTGTACCCGATGAATCGTTGATGATATTACCTTTGAATATTGTTTTTCCTTGTCACTATCGAGGAAGAACAATGTATTCAAATATGACTGCACTTTGTTTCGTTCGACCACAGTTTACAAACTGATATTAATGATAATATCACTTTCAAGGGACATCAACTTAAACTGTCTGCGGTAACATTCCATTCTGGTTTAGGTGGTAATTTTAAGGAGCAGTTTGAACATAAAATTAGAAGTCATTACGAATCAATAAAAGCAGAAAATGTATTGCGGAACCGTATTGAAAACAATCGAGTCCCGGTATAAAGCTGGAAACTGGAAACATAGATAGAGGTGATATTTTTATTTACCAATTATGATTTTCACTCATTTGATCAATATTGATTTGATGAGTAAAACGTATTCTAGTCCAGCTTCTGATACATATTAATACATTTTTCTTCTGAATTTACGTCATGTTTTATAAACAAAATCCTGATTGGCGACATTACGTTTCATAACCATACTCATGATAATATATCCCAAAGTTATCCAAACATAACTAACACTGGTAATGCCTAATCCCGTATTATCTCTAACGAAAGCATACGTTCGTTTAAATAAAGTACTTGAAACGAGAGCCGTAAATAACGGACTAGTTACCAGCTTTCATTTGCTTTGTGTCATCAAAGTGTAAATTAGTGCGAATTCTAATTAACAGATGCTGGTAATTACAACAAAAACTTCGAGTATACAGACGACAAGCTTAATTGATTTGGTATTTTTCATTAACGAAATTCCAAGCTAGCCTTTTTCAAAATTTGTGTTTACATTTCAAGGCGGGACCGCCCCATTTCAATGAATGAATCCATGTTTTATCACTCTCCTTACTTATTATACAGTATTGCTCATTCAAAATAGTTCGTGAAACAAGATCTTTCGGGAAACCTCGAGACAGATCGATTTTGATCTTGATCGTAAGGAAGCAGGTTCGTCATACTAAAAGAATGGCAACCCTTACAAGAATCCAAACATGGCACAGAGTCGAGTAACACATTATTTTGAATAACTTTCAAATATCCTTAAAAAAAATAATTTTTTGTTATGCGTTGAAATTAGGAATCGTTAGAAATGGAGTTGATATATGGTTCACACCTCTGCTGACAGAATTCAAACTGACATTGAAAATGAGAAATGGTTAGAAAGAAGGCAAAACTTTTCAATGAAATGCTTCACAAAAAGAATCTCAGTTATTCCTTCGTGATGAATTCGATATTCAGATTCTTGGAGACTGAATTCATTGCAAATAAAAAGTTAAATTCAACAACAGAAAATTGAAAGCAATTTTATGAATTCCCGTATAAGTGTTCGAATGATCAATCGGTTCCATCCTGTGACATATATCTTGTGCAAGAGCGAAGTAAGGGTGATCCAGATTAGCGCATATTTCGTAAAGAGATCAGTGAAAGAATTTTAAACAACATTTTTTATTTAAATTGAAAGGAGAAAAGTACTCACTGCTCAGTCATTTTTGCTTTTTTGTGTTTTAATCAGTCCTTGAGGTGCGTTGTCCTCAAAAATACCTCAGTTAGACATCACAGGTCCTGGACATTATATTCCTTCAATTGGTAACAATGTGCGCCGAATGGAGAGGCACCTCTTCATTTGCACTGGCTTGTCTATGCATATCAGTTTTGATTATTACGAGGTACAAATAGTGGCATTGTGAATGTGCTATCAGTGTACTATAATAATGACTTCTGAAAGGATTCGTCATTGCTCAGTGATTCCTGAGTATCCCTGTCCTGAGGAAGATACTGACAAATTCAATTTTCACTTATAGATATAAAAAGCATATGAATAAAATACTTAAATTTAGAGTTTGCAGTCTCGATGTAAAAGTTTTTTACTATTAATTCATTAGCAAAAATACTCAATACAGAAAAAATAAATTGTAATTTCAGAATTACCAATAACGTTGCCAATGATTAATTTTAATTTACCCTGTTCAGTGATGACATGGTGAAAGTTTTCCGTTCGTATGCTTGCACTTCAAAATTTATAAAATCCGACAAATTATAATCTGACATGTACATCTCTAGGTGAATATTGAAATAGGATAATGTTCAGTTCGTTTCCGAAAATTCCTTCAACCCTATTGGACTATTGATTGTTTGAATGATTTCCGCAATATTCATAAAGAGATTTCCTCATCTCCATCTGTAGTCTATCCGCCAATATGATACACAAATGAAATATTTCCGCAAAACAAATCCTCTAAAACTTCATAAAACATTCCATTTCAAATTTAATCCGACTTGGAAAGATAATAAAGTGTAGCCCTGCGCTACTTTCCATATTTTATTGATATACTTGAAACGATTATCCAGAGCAGTGGAAAACTCATTTCCGATTCCTTTTTAATTTGTTGCGGGTTAATTCTCTTTTAATACTTTGTGGAAATATCAAAGCGCCACTTTCAGCTTTGATTTCGAAACGCTGAGCCAGGATCCGGTCGATTGAAATTTTGATAAAAAATTGTACGAGGTTATTGAATCCTATTTTACTATCGCAAATTACGACAAAATACCTATAGGTGTTTGATGCCGTCAGTATTTATATCATATACAGGAAATTCATAAATTCTGTTAATCGAGAGATATACTTACCTTAAAAAAATCAACACTGGCGGATTCTATTATAACGTACGGCATAATAGCAAGAACGCACGTACGTTCAATACCACTGCAAAATTTGAAAATCAAAATTAAGTGGAATTGTTCTGTTGGTTTTTTATACATAACGGCAGATGTGTAAATTACACGCAATCCATTAGGTTTGACACATGGCTCAATCGACGAATATCAAAGATATAAGTTTAGCTATGCATTCGTCTTTTAGCTATCACCTCTGATGATAACTATAGCGGGTCGAAACAGCACGGTGATATGTTGGACCACGACTGCTTTGTTTTTGGTATCTGGTCCACTAGTTGACTTGCAGTGAGATTACTGTGAAAGGTAGAGGACGAATTTCGTTTGGTCGAAGTTTGGATTTCTAACGGCCAACCTTGGGGAACCTCGTTTATCTTTGATATTCGTGGATTGAGTCTTCTGTCTATCCTACAGAAGTCATCGAAAGGAGAAATATTACATTAACGTACTCAGGCTTGTTATTCAACGACAATGAGCACTGGTAGTTTGGTAGGGACACTGCCTAATACTCATATAAACAATGGTAGGCAGGAACACTGCCAAATACTCATATGAACATATGGTAAAGAACAATTAAAAAAGAATGTTTTTAACAGAAGGAAACGTTCCTGGAGCAGAACAGAAATTTGCAAC